>JADBJO010000563.1:281783-499283 GCA_016801955.1 Conus betulinus | reverse complement strand
GGAAAGCAATTGTGCTAGTCACCCTGAATACCAAAGTTAGGGCATCCACAAATGTGATTAATACATGGAAATTTTATGGAGTAACCAAGAAAAATAATTCTTGCTGAACAAGCAAAGAAACACAGACGGGAGGGTCAGTTTAACTGCCTTCCAAGATAGGCTAAATTGGTCTAGTTTGACCCATTTAGCCTATCTGTACACCTCTATCAACCTATCTGTGCACCTCCATCAACCTATCTGTACACCCCTATCAACCTATCTGTACACCTCTCTCAGCCTATCTGTAAGTCCCTCTCACTCTCAGCCTATCTGTACCCCCTCTCAGCCTATCTGTACACCTCTATTGGCCTATCTGTACACCCTATCAACTAATCTGTACACCCCTATCTGCCTATCTGTACACCCCTATTTGCCTATCTATACACCCCTATCAGCAGGTACACCACTATCAGCCTATCTATACACCCCTATCTATCAATCTATACACCCCTATCAGCAGATACACCCTTATATGCCTATCCATACACCCCAATCAGCAGATACACTTCTATCAGCCTATCTATACACCCCTATCAGTACATACACCCCTATCTGCCTATCTATACATCCTTATCAGCAGATACACCCCTATCTACCTATCTATACCCCCTATCTTCCTATCTATACACCCCTATCAGCAGATACACCCCTATCACCCTATACGTACACCTGTATCAGCCTATATGTATACCCCTATCAATACACATCTATCAGCCTATCTGTACACCCCTATCAATTTATCTGCACACCCTATAGCTATCAGCTTATCTGTACACCTCTATCAACCTACCTATACATCCCTATCTGTACACCTCTATCAGCCTACCTATACATCCCTATCTCTACATCTCTATTAGCCTATCTGTACACCTCTATCAGCCTACCTATACATCCCTATCTGTAACCTCTATTAGGCTATCTTTACACCTCTATCAATCTATCTGCACACCCGTCATCCTATCTGTACACCCCTATCAACCTATCTGTACAACCCTGTCAACCTATCTGTACACCCTATCAACCTATCTGTACACCTCTATCACTCTATCTGTACACCCCTGTCAACCTATCTGTACACCTCTATCAATCTATCTGTACACCTCTATCACTCTATCTGTACACCCCTGTCGACCTATCTGCACACCTCTCGCAGCCTACCTTACACCCCTATCACTATCTGTACACCCCTGTCAACCTATCTGTACACCTCTATCAATCTATCTGTACACCCCTGTCAGCCTATATGTACACCCTGCTAGCCTATCTATCTGTTCACCCCTGTCAGCCTATTTGTACACCCCTGTCAGCCTAACTGCACACCCCTATCTCCTGACAGGCTAAATGAGTACACGTCTGGCCCGTACGAGACGATGATGAACTGTATGTTGATCGCCAATCCACTGAGACAGCAGTACTGCAGGAAACTTAACACCTGCACCCACTGCAAAATCTTTACTAAAGAGACATCGCTTTTCTCTGGTGACATTAGAATTCATTTATTTTCACTGGCTAAACAAAATACAGAAGAAGAAAACTCACAAAGTTTAAACTATTTGGGAATGACTAAAAGAATTTTTTAAAAACCTTCTCCTCCTGCCTTTAAACTTCTTGTTGACAAGCAGCCCTTTCACCAGGAATCCCTGGACGTTTTTCTCGCCATTGTTGTTAAAAAAAATAATTAATTAAAAAAATAAATAAATAAAAAAATAATAAAAAAAAAACATCCGGGGACAGAGCAACAGACGGTCACTGAGACGGTGGCCAATGTCCCAGTTTTTGCATCTTCTTCCTCTCCCTATACTTCCTGTTGATGTCGCGTAACAATTCTATTCTCCTGGCGTAACGCACTGGATCTTGCTTCAGCCGCTGGTGGTAATTCTGCCGGTATCGTACTCTTGCCAGTTCTGGAAGACAATGCACACACATACTGCTTTTGTTGTTGCCGTTTTTTTTTTTTTTTTTCTTGTAGGATGGGGTGGGGGTGTCTGTTATCCTATTTAATCATCTACCTGTTCATTTTTTTTTTTTTTCTTCACATATTGCCACAATTCCAGAAGGAAGGCAAGAAACATCAACTGTACAACTCCAAGAACTTTGTGCTTTGAAGTCAAAGCTAAGCAGCAATCTGCACTAAGAACAAAATGTGACAGAACGTTACTTTTGTGAGTGTGTGATTAATTACTACGCAATCAGTGTCAATTCAAAAACACAAAATCTCCTCAGTTCTGACAGTTAGATGTTTGTACGTCCCTGCATTACAACAGTTTCTGTCGCGTCATATTCTTTTCTGAAACAAGTGTCTGTGTTAAATGGAAGATCGCTTTACAGCCAGGCAAAAAAAAAATGATACTGTGCATACAAAACCTCTTGTTATTCTTTTTCCCTTTATCTGATTTTTTGAGTGAAGATCTGTAAAAAAAAACGTACTACTTTTTCTGCAAAGTAACTACCCCCCCCTGCAAAGTACATACATTCCCCCCCCCCCCCCCCCCCCCCCCCCCCCCCCCCCCCCCCCCAGTCACTGAAAGCTAACACGGATATCGAAGTCGCTGAAAGCTAACACGGATTATCGAAGAATCTGAAACATACACAGTTTGAACTGCGTGAGTATCCAAACAAAGTTGTTGGTATAAGAGACCAGGAAAAAAGTCTTCAGAGCCAAAAGAATATCTCTAGAGCACAAGAACTGCTAGGACATGGACCATATCTCCCCAGTCTCAACCACCCCCCCAAACCCCACCCCATCCCACCCTTGCTCTCCATTACCCCACCTTCATGATGGATGAAAGCTAGATACAGCAGCCATACAGATACAATGCTGACATGTGATCTGGTCTGTGTTGATGCCGGTCAAATGTGCCTTATATGTACATTTAGCAGCTTCTTCTAAGGATCTGATGAACCAAGCACATCAGTTATTGACTTTTTTTTTTTGTTTTGTTCTTGTTCTCTTTTTTCATCAAACTAGATGCTAACATTTTGACCAAGTTTGGAATCAATACTGACGCATGCAACAGCCTCTGCATTCATTTATTAGTGATCAAAGAGGGAAATCATTCCTGCAATATGAAACTGAAAATGACCCCTGCCAGCAGCAGGACGAAAGAGGACAGATGATGGAAGGGGGGTTTTCTATTTCCATGTCAATAATCTACGTGTGCATGAATGAAAAAAGACGGGCAGAAAAAGAGAACTAGTTCCTGAATATAAATACAATGAAACTTTATAGCAAGTTACTGATCTTCTCCACTACTTTCGTGTGGGATTTTCTTAATTTTGTTTTCTTTGGTGCTTAAAATGATAATCACCAGATGCTTAACAATTCGTTTGAAATGATTTCCCCCCATCATTTCAAAATTCCAAGTCAGAAACACCAGCTGATGCTATCGACAGTAATTTTTGACTGCCAAAGCTGTCTGCAGTCATCAATGACCAATAACGACCAAAATGATCTTCCACAGCCAATGCTGTATTCAACAATCTTCAACAACCCATTATTCTACTGATCAGAACGATCTTGCACAGCCAATGCTGTATTCAATCATCTTCAATTGCCTATTATTCTATTCTACCGATCAGAACAATCTTCTACAGCCAATACTGTATTCAATCATCTTCAACAGCCCCTTCTACCGATCACAACAATCTTCCACAGCCATGCTGTATTCAATAATCTTCAACAGCCCACTATTCTACCACACAGAACAATCTTCACAGCCAATGAACTCGACATTTATCTTTGACGGTCAATAATGTCTACAGCAATCCTCAACAGCCAATGCTGTGAACAGTACACTTAGACGGCCAATTTCAACCACAGAAAGTCACTGCCGTCTTCACTGATCTTCCACAGCCAATGCTGTCAGCAGTATTCTCACTCAGGTGTTGGCTGCATTGAGGGCTTCTTTCAATCTTTCTTGCCTACGTTTCCGGTTGGCACTGATCTTCTCTAGCCTCATCCTGTAGCGCAGAGGATCTTCCTTCAGTTTCTGGTAGTATCGCTTGCAGCTTGCTTTATTCTTTTCCTGTTCCAGGCGCAACTCCACTCTGCAAGACAGCACCAGCATAGGTTAGACTCGGCCTCAGATGAGCTACAGAAGAAAACCTGGAATCTCCTAAAATGTCTCATGTTGTAATGGTACTCTTCTTTCTTTGAAATACAGTTTTAAAATAAACATGAAGTGATATTTTGCTGCTACCTAAAATGTATGGATGAATCCACCATGTATATCATCAGCAGTTTTGAAAATTAACTGGGGGGGTCACAAAGTGACAACCTATAAAGCTGTTGAGTGAGGAAGAGAAAAAAAACCGCGACTTATTCTCTAAAAACGCGAAGGGGGGGGGGGGGGGGGGGGGGGAGAAAAAGGTTCTTTCTGCTCACTATGCTGGAAGACCGCGACTTATTCAAAAGCGCGACACAAAATGTGTCTCTCTCTCACACACACACACACAAAGAATACTACGCACACAAGCCACATACAGACAGACGAAGGATTCTAATCCACTTGGTACAATACACAGACATGTTTCAGAGTCTGTACAGTTCCAACAATACAAAATTCCCTGAGCCAACTCCTCCCCCAGCAACGCCCCCCCCCCCCCCCCCCCCCCCCCCCCCCCCCCTCCCCCCCTCTCCTTTCCCATATCTTATTGTCACTGCTTAAGGTGCAAGAAGCTGAAAGACCATGATGTCTTTGGGGCAGATGTATCCTCAAAACTGCAATGTTCCAAAAGTAATCAGGGGTATTCTTAATTAAAAGTGGAGTCAAAATACAAGTTTGTGTAGGTTTAGCTCCAGCACAATGGTTTCATTTTCACCTGCGTTGGTGTGCCCTCAGGAAGTCCACTCCAATGCTCTGAGACCATTTTAATGAATCCTAGTCAAACAGGTTGCTTTTTTTGTGAACCAAGGTTGAACCTGTTCGATTTCCATGCGCATCTGAATCCAATGGAAGGTCCAGAATCATTTATAAAGATCAGCTCCAAATGTAACATATAAATTACTGAATTGATTTTAATTGAATTCAGCAGAAATTTTGGCGTGGATCAGGGTAGGGAAGAAGACACAGGATTTTTTATACATAATCTCTCCCACTGAACATATAGCTGTCGTGAACACTGTGAACTTGGTACCATGAAATGATGACTACTATGTAATCATACACTTTTGTGCAATATCCAGCGATGTTTTGGCTCCTCGTCTTCTCCATGTTCCTTTTCCAACAAGCACACAGGAAGTCACTCCACAAGTCTATGTCAGCTATTACTACTCCCCCTGGCAGTGAAAATTTTCTTTTTCACTCATGAACCGATTCATTCCCGATTCAAGATTTATTCAACCTTGCCAGAGTTTTGCGCGCGCTCTCCCTTCAACTCAGTATGGTCATAGTTTGTCCTCCAGAGTGACATGAAGCCTTTTCAGTCCTAATAATGATCTGGTCTATATAGTGAGGTCTTAAGTTTTCAACTAGGAGTAGGATGGAACCTTGTCCGCTCCTAATAAAGATCTGGTCAATATGGTAAGAGTTGTCACCCAGTCATAGTTGTCACCCTGAAGTGAAATGATGCCTTTTCCAGTGAGTTTCAATTAAGGATCTGGTCGATTTGGTTCTTGTTTTCAACCAGAAGTAACATGAAGCCGCTTTCCAGTCCTAATAAATATCTATTCAATATGGTCATAGTTGTTACCCGGAAGTGACATGAAGCCTTGTCCAGTCCTAACAAAGATCTGGTTGTTACGGTCATAATTTTCAACCAGAAGTAAAAGGAAGCCTTTCACAGGTCTTAATAAGGATCTGGTCGATGTGTTCATAGTTTTCAACAAGACGTAAAATGAAGCCTTTTACAGCCTCTTAATAGGGATCTGGTCGATGTGGTCATAGTTTTCAACCAGAAGTAAAAGGAAGCCTCTTCCTCACAAAGATCTTGTCGACTTATGAGCGCTTTTCTCTCAATAATGTAACGTTGTTATTCAGCATTCAAGATGTTCCCTTACTGTGTCTGATGGCTGAACACAGCTCCTGAGCTGTCCCTGGCTTTTCTTTTTCAGCCCGACTGTAGGGACTCTGTGGTTACAATCCAAGCTGACCACAGGAGCTACATCAAGGCTAAACATACACATGTACACGCACACAGGTACACATGTACATGCACGCGCACAGAGAGAGAGAGAGAGAGAGAGAGGGGGGGGGGGGGGAATCCACAAATTAGTCATATCCAAATACTTTAATACCCAATGGAACTCCTCAATAAATGCTAGTGGTGCCGAGACGACGTTGGTCCTGATCATACTTATGTATTCTGCCGGTATACATGCAAGTTGTTCCAGTGACGGCAAAATAAACAGAATCATGATCAGACCTTCTGTTACCGTAACACGAAATAATACATTGTGTCAAAAGATAAAATAAAAGATAAAATATTTATTAAGACTTATTTTCTTGCTCTGCTTGTGTGTTTTGGGGTTGGTTTGTCGTTTTGTTTTTGTTTTGAAAGATGGGGGGCAAAGAAGGAATGAAGAAGAATTGTCTGTGTATTTATTATAATATCTTTCACAGAAGCCTATATGATATCTTGTTGGTGCGTGCCTGCATGAATTTGTGAACTTTCTCGAACTATGTAAGTAACACTAGTCTATATCACCCATCTTTAGCAAAGGACAGCACGTTATGTTGAGCCATTCCAGTTGGTAATGCCAGTCTATTAATGATCACCTATCTTTAGCAAAGGACAGCATGTTGTTTGGCTATTCCAGCTGGTAATGCCAGTCTATTAATGATCACCCATCTTTAGCAAAGGACAGCATGTCTTGTTTGGCTAATGCAGTTGCATCTTCCAACATGTTGTGTAACTGCACATCCCATAATGATATACATGCCTTCACACGTCACTAGGACACAGAATGCAGAGATGCAGAACAATCCAGCCCCAGCAAACTGAGACACCATCTTATCCACTTCTAAACTGCTGTCAATAGTTTCTTCCAAATGACCGAAGCAAGTAGACCATTTGTGGTTGGTTGGTTCCATATCGTGAATTCCAAGAAAATCAGTGCTGTGGTGTGAGAGGAGGAAGAAAAAACACTTTTCTTACCCATTTGCATTATGCTTTATTTCATGGAACTGGTTTATTTTGATTGTATTTCGGTCAGTCCGTAATTGGTGTATACAATATATTACACTAAACATTTCCACACAATCTTTGGTTTCTTTTTTCTGTTAAACAAATGTCAATTTCATCCCACTTCTATTTCGTTCACTTAACAAATACCTTATCCACTCTTTCCACATTTCCAAAACACCATTTTCTCCATCTTTCTGAGAATCAAGCTGTAGAGTGTCGAGGGGAGAAGTTATAGCAACTGCTTGTGGGCATACATTCACCTACACAGAACAAACTTGGTACCACGTTCTGTTCCAAAAGCTAAGCTCTTTTCACTGTGTGTCTCTAAAGATTGAGGATAGTTACTGATTCCACCACTCTTGAACTGTTTGTTGGGCCATACGCTGACTGTTGTGCTCATTTTGCCTGCCAACAACAAGTGGACCAACGTTCTTGTTTAAATCGAACCATGGTCAGAACGTTCTTGTTTAAACTGCAGCCAGTCCTCCTTTCTTTTAATTCTGGCATAGCGCTGTGGCAAAGCTCTCAACAAAAAATGAATATCTGATGCACCACTCTCGTTTGCATTCATCGATCTGGTTGTCTTCTTTTTTGCTGTCTCGCCATCTCAAAAAAAGAAGAAACGAAACACTGTATCAGTTAACGCTTTGCTAGCACACATGTTCTGGTTTGGGTTTTGAATTGTGAATGATCTTGTGAGGCAAAGCATTAAACAAAAAAAGAAGAAAAAAAAAATGAAAGAAAGAAGACGGTACTTCGTGTCAATGACATGTGTGAGATCCCTCAGTGAAGAGCGAGGTCTTCCAGCATTTGTATATTAGCAACTCTATATCCAGCACATCTATCTTTCAGCAAATCCCAAACACACTATTTTGTATATGAACAGTCATCTTTCTTTTTATATGTGCTCAATGCAAACACAAAATGCAACAAGAGTATATGGTTGTCCCGTTTTCTTTGTTTTTGTTTCCATGCTGTTTACTGCAGAGTTTGTTTTCTGTCGACGAACTACCGACATGCAGCAGATGGCGCGCTTCCTGATCCTACTGGTTCTTTACTATCTTCCTTCATGGTGTGACAGCACACAATGACATGGTGACAGCACACACATGATTCACAGTAACAGCACAGTGACATGATTCTTCCTGATCCTACAGAGCTCCAATCTCTTCCTTCATGATGACACAGCACACAATGACATGGTGACAGCACACAATGACATGGTGACAGCACACAATGACATGATGACAGCACACAATGACGTAGCTCCTAACTCAGGCAGATAAACGCTGACTGGTGGGATAGGGGAGTACTGCTGGCACATCTGAACAACACACAGCACACAACACAACTGGCTCCTAACTTAGGCAGATAAAAAGCTGACTGGTAGGACTGGGCAGTATTGCTGGCACACAGTGCTGGACAACACACAGCACACAACGACATGGCTCCTAACTTAGGCAGAAATAAGCTGACTGTAGGATAGGGGAGTACTGCTGGCACACAGCTGGTCTACACACACGACAGATCCTTCTTACAAATTTCCCCAACATGCTTTTGATACGATTTTTCACACACACACACACACACACACATATACCTACACACATATGCGCGCGCGCGCGCGCGCGAGCAGCGCGCGCACCACACACGCACGCACGCACACACACACTCTCAGTCTCTCTCTCTGTCTCTCTCTCTCATCTCTCTTTCACTTGCACACGCACAGAGAGAGAGAGAGAGAGAGAGAGAGAGAGAGAGAGAGAGAGAGAATGTGACCATTCGAGCTTTTGTGCTGTTACGACAAAATCGCAGAACATGGGGAAGGAGGGTGAGGGGTGAAGCGAATGAGGAGATAAGACAGAGCAGGAAGACAGAACAACAATAAGGTGGGTTTAATAGGCAAAAAGACCATTTCAAAGACTGCAAAAGATGTTGATCACAGCAAATGCTCAAGCCTTCCAGTGGAAGCTCGGCCCACATTCCTTCCTGTCCTAACAGAGATATGGCAGCAGACAGGGGCATACTGTGCATGTGCATGGTCCGTTCATCCAGTCCCAACAGAGATATGGTAGGCGATTAGGACATACTGCACATGGTCTGTTCCTTTCTGTCCTAACAGAGATATGGTAGGCGATTAGGACATACTGCACATGGTCTGTTCCTTCCAGTCCCACAGAGATATGGTAGGCGATTTAGGACATACTGCACATGGTCTGTTCCTTCCAGTCCCAACAGAGATATGGTAGGCGATTGGGACATACATGCACATGGTCTGTTCCTTCCTGTCCTAACAGAGATATGGTAGGCGATTAGGACATACTGCACATGAACATGGCCCAATAGTAGGGAAAGTCATGGTCCGTTCTAGACTCTGATCCGTTCTAACCTCTTTTTCCTCACATTTGCCTTTAACCATAGCATTCATCCTATCCATAAAATGCCCCACGTGCAGACCTTTTCTCTACATTTTGCAGTGTCCTTCACCATATCAGAAAGGCAATCCTGCAGTGTCATCTGGCTTTCAAAGTGTGTCCACTGAAAAGGTCATGGATTTTCTGACGTTAGCAGCCCTCTGTCTCATTCTCTCTCTCCCTGCGACCATACCGCTGTGGGTCCTGTTTCAACCTCTCGTAGTACCGTCGGCTCCTTCTCGGGTTCTGAGCCCTTCTGCGCTCTGTAAGAACAACCAGCGCAGAGTTAGGCCTAAACTTCAGTAATAAGCTGGCCTGTGCTCACAGATACAATGTCAAGTGGTACACAGTCATTCTTGATTCACTGCTCAACTGCCAATATGCATGAAAGGCACAGAGGTGTAGATTTCATAAATCACAAACCTGAAACCTTTTTAAAACCAATTTTCTTTTGTACTGTTGAAAACAAATGAGAATGTAGACAGAACAGACCAAGTAACCTTCTGCCTATATACACATAAGGACCTAAAATTAATAGCAATGTACTGTGCCGCCGCCCTGACGCTCTGAGTGGTCAGCTGGTAGGTTACATTGCCACTGACACTGAAAATCCTCGAGGGGAAAAAAGCCATGCTGGCTATGACCAATCAAATGAACGAACTCATCAAACACACAATGAACACAACAATCAACATTCGATTCGTTCAGGTAGCGGTTTTCCAAAAGTATATCCCAAAATACTATTTAAAAAACTACGAAATAAAAAAAGTGAGTAATCACACGCCAGAAACAAATTAAAATAATATTCTGTGAGGAGAACTGTCACACCGGGATCGTCTTCAATTCACTGTCCATATGAGAATGTTTTGAAAAAAAAAAAAAAAAGCTTAAGAAACGCACACCGTGGTAACATTAGAAAATGATTTTGAAGGGATGTAAATATCATTAATACTTTAAATGTTATTGTCAAACAAATTGTTAAACTAACTCATCTTTTCTGACCAAGTCTACACTCTTACTAAATCATGGAAGGTTTTCATAAACTTACAACTGGTTTAAACACACACACACACACACACACACACACACACACACACACACACCTTCAACTCTGTAAGCTGATTATTTGATTTATTTCAGGAAGAAAGTTTCTTTCAACACACGCAGGTCTGTGTAGTTGCTTTTACTTAAGAACTGCTATGGACTTATCCCTTACCAGATGTTTGGTTGTATCATTCCGTCACTGTCCTTGCTGTGGTGGTGGCCTGTACTAAAGACTGTCCACAGCTTTATTCACAGCAATACGCTGATGTGGTGGCCTGTCTTGAAGGCTTTTCACACCTTTATTCACAGCAATATGTTCTGGAGGTGGCCTGTACTGAAGGCTTTTCACACCTTTATTCACAGCAATATATTGTGGAGGTGGCCTGTATTGAAGGCTTTTCACAGCTTTATTCACGGCATTATGCTGATGTGGTGGTGACCTGTATTGAAAACTGTTCACAGCTTAATTCACGGCAATATGCTGATGGGGTGGCCTGTATTGAAAGCTTTTCACAGCCTTATTCACGGCAATATGTTGTGGTGGTAGCCTGTACTGAAGACTGTTCATAGCTTTATTCACAGCAATATGCTGATGTGCTGGCCTATACTGAAGACTGTTCATAGCTTTATTCACAGCAATATGCTTATGTGGTGACCTATACTGAAGACTGTTCATAGCTTTATTCACAGCAATATGCTTATGTGGTGGTCTGTATTTAAAGACTGTTCATAGCTTTATCAACGGCAATATGCCGACTGGTGGCCTGTAGTTAAGGTTTTTCACAGCTTTATTCATGGCAATATGCTGTGGTGTTGGCCTGTATTTAAGGCTTTCACAGTTTTATTCACGGCAACTGATTTCAGTCGCCTTGCATAACGCTGCGCATCCTGCTTCAACTTACGGCATCATTGGCTTCTCTCCTTCCCCCACTCTCTCTGTTACCATCTCCAGTTTTTTCAGTTGTTACCATCTCCAGTTTTATCAGTAAATACTGGACAGAGTGAGACCAAACACCGTGCACATTTCAAAATGTTTTTACATGGGCTTGATGCAAACAGGTTTCCTGGGCTCATCATTTGATAAGCAGATGATGCCACAGAGTAAACATGTTCAATCCTAATGGGCCAAATGTCTTGTTGTGTCTCATAAACTAAAGATGGGGGTCATTACTACATAAGTGAAAACACTTTTTGAATCCAGCGCTACGTGATCTTCCTTTATCCAAAGAAAATCCTACATGAGTTCAGACACTGCAGTGACACCACAGTCTGTTTGTTCGCTTCAGTTTTATTGGCTTTGCTTTGCTTACCCTTAGAATCTCCTTCAGTTCTTTTCACTCTGAACTTAAGTTAAAGCTGGCAGCCGCCGTGGCGAAGTGGTCAGCGTCGCGGACTCCCGGCTGGAAGGTCGTAGGTTCGAATCCCATCAGTGTCATGTGGGTTTTTCTGCCTCGACCGCCTCCTACCCAGAGTTGAGTTTGCTGCGGACTCAGTTGGGAAGACTGGGACCACACAGTCGAGTTTCATCCACTTAATGGATGCGTTTCTGAGAGTGTTGCTCAAATTTCCTGACCAACACTGCAGGTGCCTGTATCTCTCGGGCCGGTTGACGCTGGGATATATTATGAAAGGAAGCGTAGTACAGCCCTGTCATGTAGTCTCAGACGAAATGGAAATCCGTAGCATCATCTTAATCATCATCCTCATCGAACAGCATAAAAAAAAAGTCTCAAGTTCTGTGGCCCTTCATGCCCTGCTCTCATGGTGACCTCAGTTTCGATGTCCTCTCCACGTCTGTGGCCTTGGTTTGGTTCCGTCGGGGTCGCCGGTATCGGCGAGTCCATGGGGGCTATCGTTGGACGGACGTGGTGGCGCCCTCTGGAGGGAGAGCTCACTCACGCCGGCTCCGCGACTAAGCAATTATTGTCGTCAGTAGGGGGCTTAGTAGGTGGTGTCCTGCGTATGTTAGATCAAAACAGGCGTCACAGAACACCACCGAAATGACTCGGCAGTAGTGCAGTGTCTCCTCCTGTGGGTTGCCTCTTGACGACTTGACATTAATCGCTCCCTGTGGATTGCCGGTGCGCTGCGGCGGGGCCGACCGGTCTGCGGCTGTGGACGGGGTGTCGGAATGAGCGGCGGGGGTGCACTGCCTCTGAGGTGGCGCGCAGAGGTTGGGACCAAAAAAAAAAAAAAAAAAAAGTTAAAGCTGGCTACACAGGCTCCAAACGAAGCCGACTGCTGTTGAAAATTACTGTCCTTCAACATGGTCTACAGATTCATCTTTTCCTCTGAAGTTTTTCACTGAAAGGGGGAATACATCCATTTTTGTTTTGTTTGAATACCGTTGTTACCTGCGAGGCTTTTCTTAAACTTCAGTGTGTAAATGTCAAGAAATATTTCAATAATGTTTCATTGAACACACACACACACACACACACACACACACACCAGCACACTTTTTTTATATATATATAATTATTGCCTTCTTGTTTTGCTTTGAAAGTTTATCTTAGCTAATCGTTAGTAGCCTGGATTTTTTGCCTTAACATGTACATAAACACGCTTCCTTAAGACTACGCATCAAACTTCTGTTCATACTGCTCCTATCATAATTATGAAAGCAAAACTATTCACACCATTTAAATTTTATTTTATGAATAATTCTCTCTCTCTCTCTCTCTCTCTCTCTCTCTCTCTCTCTCTCACACACACACACACACACACACACACACACACACACACACACACACACACACACACACACACGCACACACTGTACAGGAGGGGGAAACAAGAAAAGTTGTGCTTGTAATAGAGTTAAAAATTGGCTATGAATCTCGTTTCAACTATATCCAATGAGAGAAAACATTTAAATAACTAAATGAGGTTTGTCCGTTTCCCAAGAATTCATGTAACTCTCAATTTGTACTTCACAGTGGTTGAGAAAAGGGCTGTTCGGTTTACTTCTGCATGGATCATTGTTCAAACATGATTTGATTAAATACACTCGCTCTCCCTCATCCTCTCTCATACCATCATGCCGTAAGTCATTCAATGTTCAAGTTCCCTCTCTAATGAACCTTTCTATCAACTACTTCCATATTTATGCCTGATCTTATCCCATTGTTACACGTGTCCTTCAAAACAGTTTTTTTCCCTTTTTTTATATAAAAAAATAAATCTCCTCCACCTTCCACAATACATTGATAATACCACAACTATGATGTACTTTCCATGATTCCAAGCACTGACGGGTTCTCTTTCTGTCACACTCATTTTCTTTCAATATTTTGTTTCTTACATGTCATAAGTTCTCACACAAAATCATTTTTATTCCATTTATTATAACCAAACTGCAAACTTTCCGGTTAGATGCACCCATTCTTTCTTCCACAACAAGAATCCTATCAGTGTTCTGATGCAGTCTTCCAATCTAGCCGTATTTCTGTATTTATGTCTACCAAATTGTCATTGTCTGCATTTCGTATCCATCAAAGAGTGAAAATGTATGGCTATTTTCTAGAAAGCAATGAGGTAATCATACCTACAGCAAGAATTTTCAATGGTGGATAAAACTGAAACACGTACATGCATGTGTATGCACACTCACTCGAATGCTCGCGCGCGCGCGCGCGCACACACACACACACACACACACACACACTTTCTTAAATATATATTTTTCACGTTGTATGTTTTTGTCTGTAGGTACTGCACTTAGGGCCACAGCCCATTACCAGAACGTCTATGAGAACTTTGGACAATGGTACTATTAAAAATTCTTACCCTTTTCATTTTTCTCTATGGAAATGTTAGTTTCAAAAGGGTGCTATGCCCACGTTTCTAAATGATCTTA
This sequence comes from Conus betulinus, assembly GCA_016801955.1. Classification (NCBI taxonomy): domain Eukaryota; kingdom Metazoa; phylum Mollusca; class Gastropoda; order Neogastropoda; family Conidae; genus Conus; species Conus betulinus. The sequence goes on along the minus strand of JADBJO010000563.1, from coordinate 484,802 downwards.
AAACATTTGACGTTTATTGTGTCGATTTCTCTTTATTTTCCTTAGGAAAGCTTTTTTGGTGGCATAAGTACAACTTGTATGCTTTCAGTCCATAAATACTTTTTTCCTTACAGAGCTGGTTACAATAAAGTAACCGAGCACAAACCATGCCTCAAGTCAATGGAAAGATGGTTATCAGAACAAACTCTGTTTTAAGTCTCTTTTATGCTTCTAATAATACCAGAAAGGTAAATTTACACATTTTAGCAAAGAGATATTGTAAAATATGAAAATCGTTGAAATTGAGACCACATCCGGTATTGCTTTAAAAAAAAAAAAAAAAATTCCCAACAAGATCTGCGCCAAAGTATAAAAAATAAAATAAAATAAAATAAAATAAACTTTTTTTTTTTAAGGGAAAAGAAAAAAAAAAAAAACAAAAAGCCCAAAATACTTAAAAAGCACTGTCCACTTGTCACACGTTAGTAATGCTCAAAAATAGCGCAGTGGAGAAATATGTTCTTTCAATGCTGGAGTGAACATGTGTTTTATTCCTGGGCCTTTCTGAATTTGTCTCCTTTGTCAATCATGATTTTCATATAACAACTTCAATTTTCGTCCAACTTGTTAAGCAGACAGATATGTATGCACAATCACATGTGCAAATACATGCACATATTCAAACAAAGGGGGAAAAGGAAGTAAAAAAAAAAAAAAAAAAAGGGGGGGGGGGGGGGGGGGGGGGGAGAGAAAAGAAAAAGACAGGAGAGATGAAAGAGTCTTTTACAGCTACGTTTCCTATCATGTTTTTAATTTCTGCTTTTTAGATTCAGTCGAACTTTGTAACATTTGGATTTCTGTTCTAAGTATGACCATGCTTGTGTGTGCATCTCCATTCCGAAACTGTCTTTTCTATGCCAGCCTGTCAAAGGGGGACAATCCTTCCGCCTGCTGCCATCTCTGCCTGGACACCATCTTCAATTAACAGTTTTCTGCATGCATTCTTTTCAAAGAATATGACTCTATCCTTTCTGTCCCATCTTCAGGCTGACAGAATTTCACTGATCAGAGGCCATTTTAATTAGGCTGGAAACACAAGCTGCACCGTACCACACGTTGGACCCTTTGAGACACCTCACACTGCACCTGCTCATCTCCATGCTGACTGAGGAGGTAGACACCCCACCTGCACACCTCCATGCTGACTGAGGAGGTTGACACCCCACCTGCACACCCCCATGCTGACCGAGAAGGTAGACACCCCACCTGCACACCTCCATGCTGACTGAGAGGTTGACACCCCACCTGCACACCTCCATGCTGACTGAGGAGGTAAGACTCCACACACTGCACCCGCACACCTCCATGCTGATTGAGAAGGTAGACACCTCATACTGCACCTGCACACCTCCATGCTGACTGAGGAGGTAGACACCTCTCACTGCGCCAGACCACTGCACACCTCGTCTGTCACTCAAGTAAACACCTACCCGCTGTGCAAACAATAAAAACCAACCCACTGTGCAAGCTATACACTTCCTCTAGTGATTTTTTGCAGAACTTCTCTGCAGAATAGCTACGAAATGCGATGTTTTTTGCGGATAGCTTTGAGGCTTTGTTCTCGGCGATAGCTTTCAGTCTTCTAGCGTAGCGCTGGGGGTCCTGCTTCAGCTTCTCATGGTATCGCCGGTTCATTTCTCTCTTCCGCTCTCTCTGCGCCTCCAGGCGTCTGGCCTCCAGTTCTGGAAGTAGACAGGTGACAGTGTCAGGCCATGTGTGGGCACAGCTCAAGTCTGCTTACATGCTGATGCTTCCTTTACTCTAACCTCTTATCACCAGGGTAACAGACAGATTAGCTTTATTCTACTACAACTCTGCTCTGTGTTGATTTGGACAGTACCACCTGACGTTCAAGTCTGTTGAGATTTTATTGATAGAATCAGAGTTCAGCAGCTCCAAATACCTTCATATCACTTTATGAGGATTCTGCATTATTTCTGCTACTTCTTCAAGACCCTAGAAGCACAGCAGTGTCAACTACCTGCACACACCTCAATATGCGTGCCTGAATATCCGTGTCTGCATGCGTCCGTGTGTGTGTGTGTGTGTGTGTACAGGCGTGCGAGGGCGGACGAAGAGCACATCAAAACTCTGCGACTGAACTATTTGATAGCACATCTCCTCATCTTCACAACAAACGATTTTTTTTGAACAAGAAAATGTTAGGCATCCTGTCTTGGCAAATTTTAACACCACAACTATTCATTTTCATGTATTTGCAAGAAACCATGAGTCAACTGTCTGCAATACAGTTGAATTGTTCTGTCCTGTGGGATTTCAACTCGGTGAGCGCTAGCATGCTCCTCCCTGTAACAGAGGGGCTTATTGACATGGCATGTGCTCTCATCCAGTGAACCCCTCAAACTGCTGAAAACGCCTGCCTGATTCCATTTTCTCCATATGCACAGCAGCCAATCCCCCTCCCACCTTAAAAAAAAAAAAAAAAAAAAAAAAAAAAAAAAAAAAAAGGGTGGGGGTGGGGTGGGGGGAAAACAGGGATGGGGATGGGCATGACATGTATACACTGCAATGACAACTCTTGGTTTCTCCATGACTGGCAGTGCGGTTGGTCAGTAGATATCTGGACACACAGGACATTCCCTGTCCCACCACCAGTCCCAGTCCACACGGTGTACACCACCTGTGCCACACCCCTTTTCCTTGACGTGCTGCCACAGCACAGCTGGTTCCCTGGTCACTCTTCTCCCACTCCCCATTGGACAAAGGCCCCTCTCCCTCCCTACCCCCCCCCCCCCCCCCCCCCAGTCAGTCACTCCTTCCCATCAGGCAAAATGATGCACACACTGTGTGGTCATAGGCCCTTCTTCCTCCCATCCTCCTCTGTGTGTGTGTGTGTGTGTGTGTGTGTGTGTGTGTGTGTGTGTGTGTGTGTGTGTGCGCGCGCGCGCGTGCATGCATGCGTGCGTGCATGCATGCATGCGTGCGTGTGTATACGTGCATGCATGCACGTGTATGCATGTCATTTTAAGGGTGTGTCTGCATGTACATGGATGCTTCAGTGCATATGGGTGCACTAAACATTTTGCAAGCAGTTGCATTCACTGATTAAGCGTCATAACTATCACTGCCATTAACTGGCCACACTGAAGCACAAACGCAGACAGACTAAATTATCTGTTCAAGTTCAAAAGCGACAAGACCTCTAAAAGTAAATTTAAATGTGCCCCATCATCCTCCCCTTTTCCCTTCCCCTTAAGAACGACTAAAATCGGGCATTTTAAGGACCTTAATCGATCAGAAAACAAAAGCAGTAACAAGTGCAGACTGTGTCATTTAAAATGCAATCAAAATTCGGCGATGGTAACTTAATAACTTCAGAAATTCATGCTCCGAATAACTTCATGCTCCGAATATTCAGAAATCACACAAACCAATGAACCTCTCATGGCATCTTGACAAAACAAACAAAATATCACACTGATTCTCTTTCTACAATTTTTTCCCCCCGTGCTTCACTTGTGACCAGACACTGTGTCGAAAAATCTGAGTCAAAACTGAGTAGTAAGGAACAGATAAGAACAATCTCTTCATCCCTCAACCCCTCCTCTCACCCATCCCGCAAGTTCACAGCCATGTCCATTTCCAAACACCACATCTCCACAGTGACATACTAATCACCTTCTTTTGATTCTTTCTCATACCAGCGATTCAAGGTTCAAAGTTCACAACACTATGTCTCCACAGTGCCATACTAATCACCTTCTTCAGATTCATTGTCATACCAACGGTTCAAGGTTCAAAGTTCACTACACCATGTCTCCACAGTGCCATACTATTCACCTTCTTCAAATTCATTCTCATACCAGCGGTTCAAAGTTCACAACATACCTCTCCATAGTGCCATGATATCACCTTCTTCAGATTCTTCCTCATACCAGCAGTTCTAGGTTCAAAGTTCACAACCATTTCCATATCAAATTACGTCTCCACAGTGCAATACTATTCAACTTTCTTCTCAGATTCATTTTCATACCAACGGTTTAAGTGCAAAGCTCCAAGGAACTCTGAATAATGACCAAGACGTGACAGCCGTGACTGGGGGGTGGGACACACTCCGTTTAAGTCAATTCATTCATCTTTTTTCTCAAAACGAAAAAGTTTGTTGTTCCTCGAGTTGGCCTCCTTCCAACGCGCAAAGCGTACTGGATCTTCCTTCAGTTTTTCCCAGTATCTCTTGTTCGACTCCCTCTTCTGAGCTCTGGATCTCTGCAGAGAATCCATCATCCGCTGTTGGTAATTCTGAGCCTCTGCAACACGCAGAAACCACTCTTCAGGGGATGGCCCCACAAGGCGACAGAGAGGAGTTTTAAAAAAAAAAAAAGAAAGAAAGAAAGGGTTGGGGGGGGGGGGGGGGGGGGGGGGTGCATTAATCAAATTAGTAGACTGCAGCTGAAAAAAAGTGATCACACATGACAAACAAATCCTTACAAAATGGAAAACCTGGCGTTTTATGACTCAAGACAATCCGTGCGATGATGAACATAGCATAGGTTTTCTTTGTGAGAGTGAATTATGAACAGCATCCCACTCTTCCTTTTCCTCATGTTGTTTTTCACAATGGCGTGCACATATAACATTTCAGTGGATCTGAGTGTATACATCCCGAACATTTGTACGTCTTTGGTAGTATGATGAAAAACTGCACACCCTTGTCTGACAATCTTCTCCAGTTTGCACACAATTTTTTTTTTTTTTTTAACCTTGACAGTATTTCAATCACATTTCATTTCATTCGTTTATATACTTTCTTCAATGTTAACAAAAATACACTTGTGATGACTGATCAGAAAACTGAATGACAACTTGTGGGGCTGGAGACATTACTAAAATGTAATGATACAAGCTGAATATGACACTTTGAGTGGAGGGTCATAGGAGGCAGAAGAGACCAGGGGGGATGTGCACGTATGAGACAGAGAGGGAGAGGGTGGGAGAGAGGTTCTTGTTTTTCTTTTGCAGCAGTACTCAATTGTGAAAATTTGTGCGTAACAAAGAGATTAAAATATAAAACTGAGTGTATTTCCCAGCTACCTAAACATTCTAAGAATCTTCCATGCAAGACAATAAACCACATACACTCATCAAAGAAAAAAAAAAACAAATAATGCAGATAGGATGGCACTGTTGTCAAACTGCATGTTCTCCACATAAAAGGAATAAAAATGAATTAACAAACGTTATTATTCTTTAAAAAGGGAGAAAAGACCAATAATAAAATCTGATCTTTCAAGAATTTGTTATTCATTTAATCTCTTTCGTATCTGGGAAAGGTGCACCATAAAGAGAACTATTTCTACCATAAGCTCAGAAATCACTGAATTCGATGGAATGTAGATATGTTGTTCACCTTTACATGAAACATATTATTTCCATTTTTATTTACCTGTAGTAGGACCTTCACTGAAGACCTGATCTCCAGCTTGAATACACCAAGTGTGTCCACGCGCGCGCGCGCGCGTGTGTGCGCGTGTGGACACCAAGTGTGTCCCACGCGCGCGCGCGCGCGCGCGCGCGCGCGCGTGTGGGTGTGTGTGTGTGTGTGTGTGTGTGTTGTGTGTGTGTGTGTGAGTGTGTGTGAAAATAAACACAATCTGTCTTGTTCACCAGATGGAAATGGTATTTACCTGTCAAATTCAAAGCCAGTGAGACAATGCAAGCTTGTTCTTTAAGAGGGATATTTCTAATGTCTGACCTCCTCTTAAATCCATTCGAACAGTCTAACACACAGGCAACAAGACATTTATGGCAAGTTTAAAGTCACCAAGTTACTATTGAACATACCCAGTATTTTTCTTTCTCCCTCTGAAGACTTTCTTCACCAAGACTCCTAGTGAGAGTAGCTTGACAGCAGCATGAACATAAAAAAAGGAGGTATGGACAGGGACAGAGGGAGGCGTCTGAATACTAGACACTGGCATCTGGCATACTTCACATTACAAACATAAAGAGGTATGGACAGGGGCAGAGGAAGGGAGGAAGACACTTGGCATACTTCACATTACAAACATAAAGAGGTATGGACAGGGGCAGCCAGGAGGGAGGAAGCAAGCATTGGCATACTTCACATTACTAACATAAGGAAGTATGGACAGACACAGAGGAAGCCCATAGGGAGGGAGGAAGAGACACTGACATACTTCACATTACAAACATGATTACTCTTTACTGCAAATAAAAAACAAACAAAAAAAACTTTTAACTCTTGTTTCACAAATTCATGTAAAATAAAACCTTATACAACATAATCACTTAACACATACCTCAGAGGAAAAAGTGAAGCAGCAAGTGTGTGTGTGTGTGTGTGTGTGTGTGGGAGTGGGGGGGGGGGGGGGGGGGGCAGAGTGTCCATTCCATATGATTTAATAGTCACCATTCTCACTGACATTTCAAAGGAAGAGACACTGCTTTCAGATAGTAATCCATCAAGTAACACGTCCATATCAGCAATTGCACTCTGAGAAACATACCATTACTGTCTCATACACAAGTGTGTGTGTGTGTGTGTGTGTGTGTGTGTGTGCGCGCGCGTGCCTGTGCATGTGTGCATGCATGCAATGCATGTGTGTGTGTCTCATACACAGTGTGTGTGTGTGTGTGTGTGTGTGTGTGTGTGTGTGTGTGTGTGTGTGTGTGTGTGTGTGTGTATTTGTGTCTATGTGAGAGAGAGACTCAGAGAGAGAGAAGCAGACACAAAGACAAGAGAAGCAAGCAGAGAGAGAGAGAGAGAGAGAGAGAGAGAGAGAGAGAGAGAGAGAGAGAGAGAGAGAGAGAGACAGACAGACAGACAGACAGACAGACAGACAGAGAGAGAGAGAGAGGGGGGGGGGGGGGGGGGGCAGTCAGACAGCAGCAATGAAGTGTCGTCAGTTGACTATTTTTCACACCAATGCAATCTACGAATGACTGGACCGAGTTCTGACGCACAAGGAAGTAAAGTCTGATTCTACCTTCAGCCAGCACAAAATGCAGATGTATATGAAAAAAAATAGGAGACCTCATTTTCCAAAGTCTATCATTCTTCCTCATACATACATGCTTGTTTAGAATCTTTTACCCTCCCCTCAATTTCAGCGTTGTGTTGTCCGTCACTCCTGGAACACCTATACTGGCTCCCAGTTGAATGAAGAATAGAACCTAAACGTTGTTGTCTTTTTCTCCATATCACTACTAGAAATGAACCTCGTTTCAGAGCTTCAGGATTATTTCTCTTCCATCAATGTCTCTCCCTTGACCACAAAATTCAGCTGAATAGCAAAAGAATACTCTTTTTTTCAGTACAAATACAGAATTCCTTGCCTTTGCCTGTACAGTCCATCACTCTTTAAAAAAAAATCATATGTAAAATAAAATACATAATCATGAAATGTATCTTTTCAAGTACAGCGGTCTTCTACATAGGATAGGATAATGTTGCTTATAGCCCAGCCATATCAGGGCTGTCATCACGTTACAATCAACTCAAAAGTTTGTTTAAAAAAAAAAATAAAAAAAAAAAAAAAAAAACACCTTTCCACAGTAAAAACTCAGATCCGATGAAAAATGTTAATCTCTTTCAAAAACTCAAAGATCACATCAGGCGGAACGTCTCTGAACAAGGTTTTCATAGAGTCTGCTGTAAAATGAGTGTCTCACATCATGCAAGTCCCCAACACTCTAAAAGAACACGTTTCACTGTGAGTGGCACATGACATGGAATGCGCCATGGAGCTTCTTCACTCTTTAAAAGGTATGAAAGGGTAAAATACGAATGGCCGGTGTGCAGCCGGCATAGAACCGTTTCTTCTTTACAACTACCAGACGAAGATGACAGGAACTCCTTTAGGTCTGGACGGATCTGAAAGTCTTCTACAGAATACATTCCACTTTGTTTTCTACTTTGCACGTCAGCTTTTCTGTTTCCAGTGTCTGGTCATATGTGCATGCGTGCTGCAGCTGGGGAAGAGGTTATAAGCAACAGGGTGCATGTTGGAGCGTCCGTGTGGAGAGAACACACATGCTTTTGTGCGTGCCGCTGTGTGTGCCGGGGGGGGGGGGGGTGAAGGAAGGGGGGTAGGCGGGAAGGGGGTGGTGTGGGGGAGGGGTGGACAGGGAGAAGGATGGGGATAGGAGAGAATGGAAGAGTAGAATACGCAAACCGATCAGTGTGTTCTCGAAGTGTAGGAATGTATATCGGTATTCCTATCACGAAGCCTTTTCAGGTATTGGAAAGTTTTTGTCAAAATGTCCCATTACATAGACACGCATATACAGGCATTATAAAGTTCGGTCAAAATGTCCCATTACATAGAAACCACACACACACACATTCCTGGTATTATAAAGGTCCGTCAAATATCCCATTACATAGACATACACATACCAGGTATTGGAAAGTTCTGTCACAATGTCCCTTTACATAGACACACACATTTCAGGTATTCATAAGTTCTGTCAAAATGTCCCATTACATAGACACACACATTCAAGGTATTATAAAGGTCTATCAAATGTCCCATTACATAGACACACACATTCCAGGTATGGAAATTTCTGTCAAAATGTCCCATTACAGACACGCACATTTCAGGTATTGAAAAATCTGTCAAAATGTCCCATAACATAGACACTCACATTCCAGGTATTCCTAAGTTCTGTCAAAATGTCCCATTATATAGACAACACACATTTCAGGTAGTGTAAGTTCTGTCAAAATGTCCTTTTACATAGACACGCACATTTCAGGTATTGGAAAGTTCTGTCAAAACGTCCCATTACAAAGACACGCACATTTCAGGTATTGAAAAGTTCTGTCAAAATGTCCCTTCACATAGACACACACACACACACACACACCCCCCCCCCCCCCCCCCCCCCCCCCCTTTTTTTAGTTTCCTTTAAGGAGAGTGTGGGGTGGGAGAGCGGATGATTCTCCTACGTACTGCTGACTGTTGAGATGAACAGAAAAAAGATGTGATTTTAATCTTTCTCTTTTCAGTATTGTGAACAGCACTCTTGAAATCGTTCAACAGTAATCTTTACTGCTGGAAAAACTGCCTTTGTGGTTTATTGATTTTTCTCATGTTCCTCAATTCTTTCCACCTGGCATAGCGCTGTGGATCTTGCTTCAGCTTTAAGTAGTGTCGCCTGCTGGTTTCTCTGCTGATGGCTTTTTTTGTGCTCTCTCTTGGCCCATTCTGAAACAAAAACAAGCCACAGGCTGATCTCGGTGCCAGACAGAGCTGGAAATAATTCTCAAGCGCCTGAAGAGTTTATTTATCCAAATGTCCTACGATTTTGACATACTCTACAGACATGAGAAACTTGTGGACTGTCTTTCTTCCACCTGCTCCAACTAATGCTAAAGTGAAGTAGTTATAGTATGTCTAAACATGTTTGCTACTGTCAAGACTTTAAATCTTCCTCCTGTCTCTCTGAATTGCAGAGTCTATTTCTACTTATTTCTTTACTGCTCTTCCATGAAATGACACACCCCAAAAGTCAGAAAATTTGGCAGCTCTGTTCTACGTGGAAAGGGTCAACCCTGGCAATGTCACGGCCGACACAGATTTAACCATGGAGCTTCCTCCTCCCAGCGAGTTGAGCAGAGTGCTCTTCCTTTCTCACTGCTGCCATTTGTAGCCTGACTGTGTCTCTTACTGCTGCCATCTGAAGTGCCCTATCTGTGAGTCTCACTACTGCTCTCTGTGGCCTGTTTGTGTGTGCCTCACTGTGCCATGTGGCCTCACTGTGTGTCTCATACTGCCATCTGTGGCCTGTCTCTGTGTGTCTCACTACTGCCATCTGTGGCCTGTCTGTGTGTGTGTCACTGCTGCCGCCTGTGGCCAGTCTGTGTGTGTCTCACTGCTGCCATCTGTGGCCTGTGCCTGTCTGTGTGTGTGTGTCACTGTGTGTGTGTGTCACTGCTGCTATCTGTGGCCTGTCTCTGTGTGTCTCACTACTGCCATCTGTGGCCGGTCTGTGTGTGTCTCACTGCTGCCATCTGTGGCTTGTCTGTGTGTGTGTGTCACTGCTGCCATCTCTGGCCTGTGTCTGTGTGTCTCACTGCTGCTATCTGTGGCGTGTCTGTGTGTGTCACTGCTGCTATCTGTGGCCTGTCTGTGTGTGTCTCACTACTGCCATCTGTGGCCTGTCTGTGTGTGTGTCACTGCTGCCATCTGTGGCCTGTCTCTGTGTGTCTCTCACTGCTGCTATCTGTGGCCTGTCTGTGTGTGTCTCACTGCTGCTATCTGTGGCCTGTCTGTGTGTGTCTCACTGCTGCTATCTGTGGCCTGTCTGTGTGTGTCACTGCTGCTATCTGTGGTGGCCTGTCTGTGTGTGTCTCACTGCTGCCATCTGTGGCCTGTCTGTGTGTGTGTCACTGCTGCCATCTGTGGCCTGTCTGTGTGTGTGTCACTGCTGCAATCTGTGGCCTGTGTGTGTGCACTCTCACTGCTGCAATCTGTGGCCCGTCTCTGTGTGTGTCACTACTGCCATCTGTGGCCTGTCTCTGTGTGTCTCACTACTGCTCCTGTCTGTGGCCTGTCTCTGTGTGTCTCACTACTGCTATCTTGGCCTGTCTGTGTGTCTCTCTGCTGCTATCTGTGGCCTGTCTGTGTGTGTCTCACTACTGCTATCTTTGGCCTGTCTGTGTGTGTCTCACTGCTGCCATCTGTGGCCTGTCTGTGTGTGTCTCACTACTGCCATCTGTGGCTGTCTGTGTGTGTCTCACTGCTGCCATCTGTGGCCTGTGTCTGTGTGTCTCACTGCTGCCATCTGTGGCCTGTGTCTGTGTGTCTCTCTGCTGCCATCTCTGGCCTGTGTCTGTGTGTCTCACTGCTGCCATCTGTGGCCTGTCTTTGTGTGTCCCGTTGCTGCCACCCCAGCTGCAGCATCTTCCACTTTTTCGACGCAGTCGGTACTTCCGGTTGTTTAACTTGTTGATTTCTCTCTCCTCCTAGCAAGCTGCTCGGGGTTTTGCTTCAACTTCAACCAGCGTTGATGGTTGGCCAATCTTTGTTTGACTGCAAGAAACAAGAAATTTCTTCTTGGGGTTTGTTGCTCTTTTCATTCAGTGAAAATGCAAGCATTTTAAAACATTTACTCCAACAACTGAAGAAAATAACATAAGTGATGAACCTTTTTGCATGCAAGTTAAAATACACAACTTCTTCTCCACTTATTTTAGAAAAGATAATAAGATATTCAGTGTAAACTTTCTCTCTCTCCAATCACCACTTTCTCACAACTATCCCAACCTGTCTTTGTCTTTTCAGCTTTCTGGAATCCCCTATTTCTCACAACTATCCAACCTGTCTTTGTCTTTCAGCTCTCTGGAATCACCCCTTTCTCACAACTACCCAACCTATCCTCATCTTTTTAAAGTCTATGCTTTATCCTTTGAAGTAAGCCGTTGTGTACTCAAATCTTCTCACATGAACTGGCGTATCATCTGCTTCATATGAACTGGCATGACACAATATACTCATCTTGCTAACACGCAATATAGAAAACAAGGTACTTTCAACCACTGCTAAGTACGCTGAACCCTTGCCTTCTCCGACTGTACACACTTCAAGCTCAGTACCTGAGTACACATCTGAATTCATACTTCATTTCAATCCATAGTGCACCTGTACGAATTCTGATGGTCAAGCCTGTCCTTATGATCAGTTCATGCTTCATAAGATTTCCTTTTTCTCTGTTTTTTGTTTTTTTTTTTCTCCTATATATGAGAGAGAGAGAGAGAGAGAGAGAGAGAGAGAGAGAGAGAGAGAGAGAGAGAGAGAGGGGGGGGGGGCTAAGAATTGCTGATCATACACTTTTCTTGACAGCAGACTGAGGAAAAAGGAGAGTCATGCCCCTCATACCTGAGCAGAGTTGGGACTGAGAGAGAAAGAAAGAGAGAGGCAGACATTAATATGATTAAGAGTAAGGGGGGAGAGAGGGATGATGGAGGGAAGAAACAGAGTAAGGAAAAGAGAAGGGGATGGGGGAGGGGGTGGGAGGCGAGGGAGGGAGTGTGAGAAAGGGGGGAGGGGGGGGGAGAGAGAGAGAGAGAGAGAGAGAGAGAGGAGAGAGAGAGAGAGAGAGAGAGAGAGAGATGGCTTAGTGCAGTAAACCTACCCCCATCACAACGATTCATCATTCCGAGTCAGTTTTTATACAACGAATCATCATTCTGAGTCAGTTTTTTATGGAGTTTAACACCATTTACCTTGCCCTTACAGCTACCTAATATCATGATCACTACAACAGCCCTGACTGGGCCTTCTGTGTTCACAAGGGCTGAAATCATATCCACACCGACAGTGACACACTGGAAACACACCTTTCATTCACAAAGATTAGTACTCAGCTGTACACTCAAGAGACTGCTTTCAGCTGTGAATGTCTGATTGTAGTTGGGGACATCAATCACCAAAAGCAACGATGTTGAAACCTATCTCTTTAGTACATCACTAAATTTACCCTGATAACATACCCGAAATATAGAGACAAGCACACAGAGACTGGGGATGTGTATGCAAGAATGTGTGTGGATATGTGCCAACAAAATCACTGAGAGAACGAGAAAGCAACCAAATACCTGCATGTGATCACATAGGCATGAGTGCGTGTGGAGTGCAAAACGTTTGACCTGAACATTGGCACTGGTCATGCCAACTCTGTGAAGGGGAAGGTGTGTGTGTGTGTGTGTGTGTGTGGGGGGGGGGGGGGGGGTAATGGGGAAGAATACAACTGTAATGACAAGAAGTGGCAGGTATGAGAGAAGGTGGGAGAAAAAACACGACAAGTACAGCTCTACACCACCTGCTTCACATCACAGAATAATAGTTTGCTGCCTTCAACTACATTGTCAACAATGTTCATTCCGATCTGACATCACTGCTGGAAAGCGACCGGGGACTGGGGTGGGCTGCTTTCAACTACACTGTCAACAATGCTTACTCAGATCTGGCATCACTGGTGACATGAACTACCAGGTGTTGGGGTGGGCGCCTTCTACCACACTGTCAACAATGTCCACTCAGATCTGACCTCACTGGTAAAAAGAACTATCAGGAATTGAGATGGCATTCCGAAGGTTTCCAGAAAAAAAGGTGGAACTAGCTGAAAGGTAAGGTAATGGTATTGTTGCTTATAGCCCAGCCGACCCGCAAAGGGCCATATCAGGGCTGTCACCATGTTAAAATCAACTCACAAGTGATTCATTCACACAACTCTTTAAAACATATCTCCTAAAAAACCCATCCGAAACCTTATTAAAATCTTTCCACTATAAAATCTCAGATCCAATGAAAAATGTTAATCTCTTTCAGAAATTCAAGGATCGCATCTGGTGGAACATCTCTGAACAAGGTTTTCATGGAATCTGCTGTAAAATGTTCGTGTCTCACACCATGCAAGTCCCAACATTCTAAAAGAAAATATGTTTCATTGTAAGTGGCAAATGACATGGAAATGCACCATGGAGTTTCTTCACTCTTTAAAAGGTATGAATGTGTGAAATACGAACGGCCCCGTGGGGTGTGCAGCCGGCATAGAACCATTTCTTCTTTGTGACCACCAGAGGTGGATGAAAAGAACTCTTTTAGTTTTAGACAGATCTGAAAGAGTTTGCTATCCGTCTGTGTATTCCAATCCTCCTGCCGGAGGTCTCTGACATAATCATTAACTTTTGGTTTTTGATCTGTGTAAGGAACAGATATGTTGGGCAGTTTCCCTATTGTGGTATTCTTGGCCAAACGATCAGCCATTTCATTCCCTCCGATGCCAACATGACCAGGAACCAAGCCCAGAACAATGTTGTGACCATCCACTTTCAACATGGTAAAATGTTAAAGAAAAAAAAAAGTGTAAAAGATCAGGATGCTGGAGGTTATGGCCTCCAAAACCGACAGCGAATCCGACAAAATCAGAAAGTCCTTCTTTGTAGACTGAGAGATTATATTTAATGCTAAAAACAGAGCTGTAAGTTCAGCAAAGTAACCAGAAGCATCTGAAGGAATATGTTCAAACAATATCTGAGAAGGAGCACCAGGGCAATAGGCTGCACTGGCCACTCCATCTTCAGACATGGAACCTTCAGTGTAAACTTTCTAACAGGATCGGAATTTCGACCAAAGATCAGCAAACAATGCCTTGTATGCCAGAGAGCTGGTAGATTCTTTGCGAAAAGCTGCAAGGTCAAAACAAATTTCTGGTATGGGAAAGGTCCACGGAGGCTTATCTGGAAACTTGGAGAAACCAGACACAACTCCTAGATCACCACCTGTGTTCTGCGCATGAGGCTGCATACGAAGACCAAAACGAGGAACAGAGTAAAGATTTTTTTTTTTCGATTTGCTTTGAAACCGAGGGTTAAAGACACAGTCACAGGCAGGGTTTTCCGGTTGAGATAACAGTCTCAGATTGTAGTTCAAGCATAGTTTCAGCCTGCGGTTGAATAGTGAGGGTTCACCTGCCTCTGCGAACAGGCTGTACACAGGGGTAGTGCGGAATGTTCCAAAACAGAGACGAAGCCCTTGATGGTGGATAGGGTCCAAGAGTTTTAGTTAAGAGGGTCTTGCAGAGCTGTACACTGCACAACCATAGTCCCGTTTGGAACAGACCAAAGCTATTAGAGATGCAGCAAAGTTTTCTTATCGGCACCCCGTCAGTGTCTGCTACAACCCGCAGAATGTTTCGAGCTTTCTGACAAGAAGTTTCTAGGTTTTTTATGTGGCTAAGAAAGTCGAGTTTTTGGTCGAAAATAACTCCTAGAAATTTGGACTCTTTTACAGCTCGAATGGGAGATTTCCCTATTTGGATTTCAGGATCTGCAAAAAAAAAATAAATAAAAAAAAAATAATGATGAAATTATGGAAGTGGAATACACTGAGTCTTTGTAGCAGAAAAGGTGAATCCGTTTCTTTCTGCCCACTGATGAATTTTATCCACACAAAGCTGGAGCCTGCGCTGAACAATCGGGTACAAGCTTCCAGTTGCAAAGATGGCAAATCATCCACAAACAATGTGCAGTCGGAACTCTGTTGAACTGACTTAACAAGGTTGTTGATTTTAATGCTAAAGTCTCTTGTGGAACACCCAACTCCTGCTCATGAACATCAGACAGAGTGGTGCCAACCCGAACCGGAAATTTTCGTACTGCCAAACATTTTGAATAAAAAGTGGAAGATGACCTACATGGAACTGACCATTTTATAATAGTCTTGAGACATAAAACGTCATAACATATCATTTTACCAGAACATCTTAACCTTAGGAAAGCCAACTGGGATCTTCTTGCTACGAACATACAAAAAGAATTAGTGGAAGATAAGGTTCTTCTAAGTCCTGACCCTGCTGAAACTTTGACTATCATCATCATCAGCTGTGCCAGAAACATCATTCCGGCTACTGCTACTAAACCTCAGATGCCAAAAACACCCTGGTTTAATGCTGAGTGCCAACAAATCCACAATCAACATCAAAGCTCAACATCTTGTCTGTCGCAGGCCATCAATAACTTATGCGAGGGCTCACCAAAATCTCTGTGCTAAATCTCGCTGTATTTTCAAAAAGTATGAACGTCAGTCTTGGAGAGACTTCTGCCCTAAGTTGACTGCAAATACCTCCAAGAAGAAAGTATGGAAAGTAATCAAGAAAATTAGCGGAAAAAATACAAATCCTTCTATCCATCACCTGAAACTTGCAGAACCTTAATCACAGATAAACAAGCGGTAGCTAATGTGCTGGTCTCAACTTGTGAAAAGAACTCTTCTCCCACAAATAAAACTGGCTGGAAAAAAAACCTTGGAAATCACCGATGGGAAAAGAGAAAACATCAGATGAAATGAAGACAACTGACATGCCTGCTAATGGCACGTCCACATCTATGGATCATGACATGTGTGTGTCAATAATGTTAACCAGTTGGCTGCAGGAACAAGCTATGGGCTCAAACGGAAAGACCAAGACAAGCCATTGTCAAGTAAAATTTACTAAGTTATCTGATGCGTCTATGAGAATGTTGTTCAAATTTCCTGACACTGCATCTGCTTCTCCTTGGATGGCCAATACTTCCTGACACTGCAAGTGTCTGCATCTCCTTGGATGGCCAATACTTCCTGACACTGCAAGTGTCTGCATCTCCTTGGATGGCCAATACTTCCTGACACTGCAAGTGTCTGCATCTCCTTGGATGGCCAATATTTCCTGACACTGCAAGTGTCTGCATCTCCTTGGATGGCCAATATTTCCTGACACTGCAAGCGTCTGCATCTCCTGGGATGGCCAATATTTCCTGGCACTGCAGGTGTCCGCATCTCCTGGGATGGCCAATGCAAGGGGTGATGTAGGAGGGAAGCCCACATTTAACAGACTGTCTCTGTATCATAACCTCATCACAGTCTGTCATGTAGTCGCTGACCAGAACGGTAAGCTGTATCATCATCATCATCACAGCCTATCATGTAGTCTCTAACCAGAATGGCACTCTGTATCATATATATCATCAGAGCTTGTCATGTGGTCTCTGACCAGAATGACACTCTGTATCATCATCATCATCAGAGCCTGTCATGTAGTCTCTGACCAGAATGGCACTCTGCATCATCATCATCATCACAGCCTGTCATGTAGTCGCTGACCAGAATGGCACTCTGTATCATCAACATCATCACAACCCGTCATGTGGTCGCTGACCAGAATGGCACTCTGTATCATCAACATCATCACAGCCCGCCATGTAGTCGCTGACCAGAATGGCACTCTGTATCATCAACATCATCACAGCCTGTCATGTTGTCTCTGATCAGAATGGCACTCTGTATCATCAACATCATCACAGCCTGTCATGTTGTCTCTAACCAGAATGGCACTCTGTATCATCAACATCATCATAGCCTGTCATGTAGTCTCTGATCAGAATGGCACTCTGTATCATCATCGATATCATCATCACACAACCTGTCATGTAGTCTCTGACCAGAATGGCACTCTGTATCATCAACATCATCACAACCTGTCATGTGGTCTCTGACAAGAATGGCACTCTGTGTCATCATCATCATCATCACAGCCTGTCACGTAAGATAAGATAATGTTGCTTATAGCCCAGCCGACGACCGCAAAGGGCCACATCAGGGCTGTAGCCTGTCATGTAGTCTCTGACAAGAATGGCACTCTGTTATCATCAACATCATCACAGCCTGTCATGTAGTCTCTGACCAGAATGGCACTCTGTATCATCAACATCCATCACAGCCTGTCATGTAGTCGCTGACCAGAATGGCACTCTGTATCATCAACATCATCACAGCCTGTCATGTAGTTGCTGACCAGAATGGCACTCTGTATCATCAACATCCATCACAGCCTGTCATGTAGTCGCTGACCAGAATGACACTGTGTATCAACAACATCCATCACAGCCTGTCATGTAGTCGCTGACCAGAATGGCACTCTGTATCATCAACATCATCATCACAGCCTGTCATGTAGTCACTGACCAGAATGGCATTCTGTATCATCATCGATATCATCATCACAGCCTGTCATGTAGTCGCTGACCAGAATGGCGCTCTGTATCATCAACATCATCACAGCCTGTCATGTGGTCTCTGACCAGAATGGCACTCTGTATCATCAACATCATCACAACCTATCATGTTGTCTCTGACCATAATGGCACTCTGTATCATCAACATCATCACAGCCTGTCATGTGGTCTCTGACGAGACGAGAATGGCACTCTATATCATCAACATCATCACAGCCTGTCATTTAGTCACTGACCAGAATGGCACTCTGTATCATCAACATCATCACAATCTGCCATGTGGTCTCTGACCAGAATGGCACTCTGTATCATCAACATCATCACAACCTGCCATGTGGTCTCTGACCAGAATGACACTCTGTATCATCAACATCACCTATACGAACCATTGTGAGAGAAAAATAAAAAAAGACAGGTTTAAAAAAAATTTTAGTTTAAGTTATATTCCGCTGCTCCTCATATCCTGTTCATGTGGTGACATCTATTTCCATTCCCTCTGCAGGTGCCTACCTATAATGAATCTGTGCCCATGTCGTTCTCACAAGTGCATGGGGACTACTGCTGGAAGGACATGGTGGTATCCTCCACCAAAGTCGCCTTTACGGACCAGTGCACGGCGACACAGATCACATTCACATGCACACACACACACACACAAGATATGCACTGGGGCGCACGCGCACACATACACACACACCACCACACACATGGGCCCGTGTCCACTCATCCATGCGCACACATATACACACATGTACATTCATCACACAAATAAAATGATAATAATAACAGCACAGCCTATGACAGGTAGGTACCCAAGGTCTGACCAGCACATCTGGGCTAAGACGCAGGTCAGACATTTTTTAAGTCATGATCATGAGACCCTCTGGTTTCAATTATCTCATCTTCCTAATTAATTCATTTATCCCCATTAGCTATAAATCATGCATTGTGATCTCGAAACCTAGCAGTATGACAGAGCATATATGGACTAATCCGCAGGCAGCGACACTCCTTGATGTAACAGTAACTGAAACAGCAAGGGGACCTCTGTCAATGTCGTCCTTACTCACAAGTGCATGAGGAGTGTTAAAAAGGACGAGGTGGACCACTGCAATGTTGTTCTGACAAATGCATGAGGACTGTTGTTGTAAGGACAGGGTGGACTTCTGCTAATGTCATCCTTACTGACAAGTGCTTGAGGTCTACTGCTAGGACATGATGACACCCTCCTGATGGAACACTCGCTCACACTGGCTCCACGACTCAACAATTGTTGCCACTATGGGCTACATAGGTGATGTCCAGGCTTTGCTGGATTAGACCAGGCAGAACTAGACAGCAGTGCAGCATCTCCTTTGGCCAGTTTCCACAGGACCTCAGCGCAGTTGTCTCCTCCAGTGCGTTTTCTCATGGCCTGATACTGACTGTTGCTATGGCCTGCCAGTGCTGTGGACACAGCAGACAAACCTGGGAGAGCTGCGTAAGGTGGAGTAGGAATGAATGACGTGGGTGTACAGCCCTATGGAGTAGGAGGGCCACGGAAGAAGAACCAGCGAAGAACCAACTTACGATACTCCGTTAACGGCCGCGCCTTCACATACCAACATAGAATCTCTTCATGGTCAAAGCATTTGTCTTCAGAATTTGAAAAAAAAAAAAAAAAACGAAGGAAAGAAAAGAGCCTTGCAATCATGCGCGTACAGTCCTATTCCCTACCAGCTGGGCTTGTCACCAAGTAATCCTTGTGTTCTGTTTATCTGTTGTACTTTGCATGTCAAAGTAATCTTTTTTGTCTCTTCTGCTTATCAGTTGTACTTTGCGTGACAGTTATCCTTGCTGTCCGTTGTGTTTATAACTTGTAGTACATGGCAACCGAGAGTGATCCTCTCTGTCAGAAGTGTTTATCAGTTGCAGTACTTTGCATGTCAGAGTAACTCTTGTTGTCAGTTGTGTTTATCGGCTGTAGTATTTGCATGTCACAGTAATCCTTGTTGTCAGTTGTGTTTATCAGTTGTAGTACTTTGCGTGTCAGTCTGAATAATGCTTTCAATGTTTTCTGTCAGTTGTGTATTGGTGGTTGTACTTTGCATTCAAGAGAAATCCTTTGTGTCAGTAGCGGTTTCCAGCTGTACTTTGCATGTCAGAGTAATGCTTTTCATCAATTGTGGTTTATCAGTTGTACTTTGCATGTCATCAACTGCGGTTTATCAGTTGTACTTTGAATGTCAATCTGTACCATGCCTGCCTGTAGCATGTTGCTGTCCTTTTCCTTGTCGCGTTTATAATCAAAACACAACCACTGTGACATTACGCCTTTAGTGCACCATCAGTGCAACATGCTGCATGTAGACCAGAGAATCAGAAGAGAAAAAGCACCAACTTTGTTGCTAACTGAACTTTTGTCCTACGACTCCTTCAAACTTTTGTCCTGCAACTCCTTCCAACTTTTGACCTGGGACTCCATCACAGCAGTTCATGCATGGCAGAGTTAGGAGTCACCAACTGAACAAATATAATGTGTAATATGCTTTCAGTTAAACTTGCAAAACTGCAAACAAAGTGATTTTTTTTTTTTTTTTAGATGCCTTCACATTTAAATCCACTAGTCTTTGTCAGGGAGCGTAAACGGGAAGGGGGAAGGGGCACAGCTGGCTGTTCAAATGTAGTAGGTGCAGCTGAAAGCCGACTCCACAGTTATGTTACATCAACATGTGCTACAATGTCGATCCAATAATTCTCCATTCCACATAATTTAAATCAACTCTATTTAATACTTCTGTGCCAGTCGCCTCATTAACATGTCATTTCCTTTGGCAATGATTTTTTCTTTTTTTTTTTTTTTTTTTCTTTCTGCCTCTTATTTTAATATTACAACACACGGGACTATCAACGGAAAGACAACACATGAACATCACACTCAGTTTGCTATCAAACAACTTTCAACTACTATGAAAACGTTATTGCAAGGTTCGGTGAAATGACTGCCCAACAAGAAAATGTCCTGATATTTCTTGTTATAAGCCCTTTGTATTAAAAAGAAAAAAGGTGGAAAAATCTCTATCAAAATAATCAACATTTTCCATTACTGGGATCAGCTGCCTCACCATAACCTACACACAGCACATTGCAAAAAGTAGATCATTTCACTGTATTCTCCATTATTCATTAATTTATTCTTAGATATATTTTGCTGCAAGAAATTTGAACTGCTGCCTTTAAGTTCTTGTGAAAATCCAAACAGTGTCAACAACAATTTGTTCAAAGACCAGTGTAGACATGATGGTGTGTACCAAGCCTGGCAGACTGTGCCATACTTGTAGAAGAACCCAAACATGGCCGACTGTCACCTGACTGGAAGCCAGACACAATCAGCTGCCGTAGACTGCAGCCATAACCTACACTAAAGGCAGACTGCAGCCACATATAATGCAAAAAGGCAGACTCAGCCACATTAATGCCAAAGCACTGTAGGCAGACTGCAGCCACAGATTCCAAAGCACTAAAGGCAGACTGCAGCCACACAGAATGCCAAAGCACTGCAGACTGCAGCCACACAGAATGCCAAGCACTAAAGACAGTTTTTAACTGTGCAGACTGTAACCACACAGAATTCCACTGAAGGCTGACTGCAGCCTTTGCCAAAGCACTAAAGTTGCTTGTCAAAGAAGGAACTGCAGCCAGTGTAAAGCACTAAACTGTCTACAGGCAGACTGCACCACAAAATGCCGATGACTAACTTGGCAGACCAACCACACTGGCCAAAGCACTGTGGCAGACTGCATACCACACAGAATTCAAGCACTAAAGGCAGACTGCAGCCACCAACCCAACTAGAGGCAGACTACAGCCAGCCAGAATGCTGTGGCCCCATACAGAATGCCAAAGCACACAGACTGCAGCCACATAGAATGCCACACTAAAGGCAGAACACAGAATGCCAGACAGGCAGACTGCAGCCATAAGTTCCAAAGCACTAATGGCAGACTGCAGCCACACAGAATGCTGCAGACTGCAACCACACAGAATGCCAAAGCACTAAAGGCAGACTGCAGCCAGCCAGAATGCCAAAGCACTAAAGGCAGACTGCAGCCACACAGAATGCCAAAGCACTAAAGGCAGACTGCAGCCACACAGAATGCCAAAAGCACAATAAAGGCAGACTGCAGCCACACAGCCAAACAAGGCAACTGCAGCCACACAGAATGCCAAAGCTAAAGGCAGACTGCAGCCACACAGAATGCCAAAGCACTAAAGGCAGACTGCAGCCACACAAAATGCCAAAGCAAATGCACTAACTAGAATGCAGACTGCAGACTGCAGCCACACAGAATGCCAAAGCACTAAAGGCAGCAGCCACTGCCAACGCACATAGTCAAACTGCAATGCCAAAGCACTAAAGGCAGACTGCAGCCAGCAGAATGCCAAAGCACTAGCCACACAGAATGCCAAAGCACTAAAGGCAGACTGCAGCCACACAGAATGCCAAAGCACTAACTGCTGCCGGCCAGAGTGCCAAAGCACTGAAGGCAGACTGCAGCCACACAGAATGCCAAAGCACTACAGGCAGACTGCAGCAACAGCACACTAAAGACAGACTGTAGACTGCATGCCAACAGACTGCAGCCAAACAGAATGCCAAAGCACTACAGGCAGACTGCAACCACACAGAATGCCAAAGCACTGAAGGCAGAGAGGCAGCCAAGAATGCCAAAGCACTAAAGGCACAGAGGAAAAGTGTCTGGACATCATCACAGCCCCTTTCTCACAGACTTCAAACAATGTTCGTTTCATTCTGACATTTCCTTCATATATTTTCACCAAGATTTAGGGCCTTGACGATTTCTTTTAATTTTAAGTCTTAAGCATGATCACTATGATTCAAGCAGTATCATGAGTACTTTTTCTGGATGAGAATATACCTCTGACTGCTATTACTTGGTCACCAAAATAAATTTCTGGATTAAAACAGTCTTTCATCTATACACTGTACAATTCAATTTGAAAATAATTACCAACCTGAACCAGCTGACAAAACAGCTTATTCCATCCATAACTACTAACAGTACAGCTTTCATCAGGTTTTTAAAAGAATTTATTGTAAATCTACCCAACCTAGGGACAAATAAAAGGCAAAACACAAAACGTTTTGACCTCTTAGGTCTTCTTCAGGCAAGAGAAACACTATTCAGAACTATGAAAAAGAAGAAAGAATAATCACTTATCTGCTCAAAATCTACAAGATAGGAGTTGAATCATGACAGTGCTTCAAATCCATCTCAAAGCATGGTCGATTCATACCCTTTTGAGATAACTATGCAGTCATCATACCTCCAGGCAGAATGTACAGGGAAACAGATTATAGGAACGAGTACCCCTTTTATATATGCAACAGTTTTGTTTGGTTCACTGTCATGGACACTTTCACTCTCAGACAAGATGTTTTTCATTTATGCAGCATATTCTCATGCCACTGGACAGTCATTTGGTACAAAGCAGCCAAGGCCCGACTTCCTCAATCAGGTATTTTTGTTTTCTAATGACACACTGATCAATGCTTCTGTGACCTGTGGCAAAAAGCAATTTCAGTCATGCTAATCTGATGGAGCAGATGTTGTTTAAACCATTTATCTCTACAGCCAAGTATCTGACCAAAGTGAATCCTCTGAAAGAATATAGTCCATGTTCTTACACTGGGTTCTCTAAATCTATTTCTGTGTGATCTAAAACATAGCATGATCTCTGATTTCAGCACTAAACCTGACCAAAGAATGCTGTCTGTGTGTCTTTGGCTTCAACTATTACTTCAACACCTGCAAGCTGCTGGAACTATGCAGCTAGATCAAATGCACTCCAGTCTTCAACTGATATATTAGTACTATGCACACTGTCATACAGTCAAATGAAAATGATGGAATTTTTCCACACATTGTAAATACATTCCCCCCCCCCCCCCCCCCCCCCAGTGCAGCCCTTTTCTTGGTGGTTGGGGGAGTCAGTGATTCAAATGGCAACAGTTCCCTCTACATGATGATTATCATGCCTGCTCACATGGCAGCTCAAACTCCAACAACTCCAGTGATCTCCACCCTCAAAAGAATGACAAGCACATATCAGTTTGTCAACAGACAGCGTTTATTTCCATACTTCAATTATTGATTACAAACATCATCTAGTTGCCATAGATTCAATACCAATCATGATCCTTGCCACTTTCAAAGTCTTACAGTCTATGACAACAGGTTCTGGCAACTTTGAAAATAAAAATTAGTTTTACGGCAATAATCTAATCCTTTGCTCGAAAGCAAAATGATGTTTCTCAATCATAGTAGATTTCGTGCGTTTTCAAACCACTGCTGTTCAGTAATTTCATAATAAGTAACCAAAATGTTCTAATACACATCAAACTGAGGATTGATGATTTCTTTACAAAATACACAGTCAGCTTCCTGCTCTAAGACTTTGACTGTTTGTTCAAAAAGCTTTGTAACTGCATCTTCCGACGCAACCTAAAATTCCTGAGATGCTGCCTAGTGGCTTCCTTTCTCTTGGCATAAACCTCTGGGTTTTGCTTCATCCTGAGCCAACGTTGTCGATCATACTCTCGACGTTTCTCTCTGCGGTCTTGAGCCATCAGTTCTGAAAGAAATAGGTATGATTTTATGGCTAAATGCATTCAGTAAACACTTTATAAATTATTTTTGTTGTTGTTCTTTGTCATAGAGCTTTTTTACTATTTTTCTTTCATTTAATTCCATGGCTCAATACGTTCAGTAAGCACTTTCCAACTTTTTTTATTTCCCATTATCATATAACTTCCTCACCGTCTTTCTTTCATGTCATTCAAACAACTCTCCTTTCTCGTTTCTTTGAAGAACCTGTTTTTCACCACCACCACCTTTTCCGGGTAAGCACTCTCCTCTTACCCATCAATCCCAACCGTGTTTTTAACTAATGTTCTTTCTCTCATAACACACACACTGTGTGAAAATGGGTACGAAAAAGTAGCAGGTACTGAAGAGGAACAAACCTGTTAAACTAAACTAGTAGCAGTGTACTGAAGAGGAAAAACCTGTTACCGGAACTAAACTAGAACCCCAAACTGTCTTCCTGTGAAAACCCCCCAGCACAATTTGGTACCCCAAATAAAACATTGGGACTGGCTGTGCACAAACCAATGAAAGATAAACAATTATATAATCATACACCAGGCAAGAAACAAAACTCAAGGGTTCAAAGTCTGAGCGGAAGTTCCAAAACAGGATTCCTACGACACATGCATGCATTGATCTTCTACTTTTCCAATAGACACTACAACACAGGCTGTCCTGTCTTCCCATTTATCCATCACAAGCACTCTTGGGAGATGGAGGGAAACAGTCCCCCTCCCAACAGAAACAAAATCCTTCACAATTCTCAGTTATTTCTTTCCAAACATTTTTCTGTGATTGTAAGCAAAAATTAATAAATGAATTCCCACTCAGCAATTTTTACATCAGTCCACCTATCTCTGGAAACCTTTGGTGCCATCCATAATGTCACAGATTCCCCTTCTGAAGTGATCTACGCTTATTCCGCTCCCTGGCTTGTTTACTCTTTTCTCTCATCCGTGCCAGTCTCAGAGCATAACGCTGGGGGTTGGTTCTTAGACGCTCCCCCAGTACTGCTGATCGTAGCGACGCTTTGCCTCCCTTCTCCGTTCCGTGTTATACATGACCATCACTGCAAGCGCAAGGACACAACATCCAATCAATGCCAATTTTCCATGACCGACAGACAGCCAAACACACTACACCCCAATTGTTCTGATACTGGTACTTAGCCCCTTGCAATGAAAATAGCTCAGTGAATAGACACGCATACACAATTTTTTCATTTCCTTTTTTTTTTTCTGAATGAAAGAAAATTTTTGAAAGAGTTATGTTAAAGATATGGCTCCAAAGAGTTTTCTTACTGTTCAAATCTAAATTCTTTACTTATTACTTCTTTTGGGCAAAAATACAACATATCACCACAAAATTCAACACCCCTCGAAAACACTTTTTAAAACAAATAAACCCAACTACCACCAACCAACCAAAAAGATCCATTAACTGGGTCAGTGAGCCGCAGTGAAGGCTTTGTACCAGTGCCTGGCCATGAAGTGACCAGCCAGGCATGTCCTGTCTAAATCCAGCGGCAGTCTGGGCACCTCTACCAAGTGACACAGCACTAACGGGTTGGAGAGTGTACACCTACTATACTATGACCTCATTCTAAATCCTGCCTGGTTTTGCTTCTAAGTATGCATGCCTGCCTGCTTACATGGGTGCATGCGTGATGCTTTTTCTGTTTCTAAATTCATTCATTTCCATGCCTCAATCAAACACAGACACCATCCAACACAAAAATCAAATGGGTGCAAGTTAAAGAAGAAAAAAACTGTTTATGAAAAAAAAAAAGCTAAAGAAAAAACGAGAGAGCGACATGGTGAATAAACAGAGCAAATATGTGACATATGTACCCACAGACTATTTTCACAACCACTGGTTTACAGTGAACAAATCAGAAGACACTGCACCCTGCTCTGTCACTCCT
Organism: Conus betulinus; assembly: GCA_016801955.1. NCBI lineage: Eukaryota > Metazoa > Mollusca > Gastropoda > Neogastropoda > Conidae > Conus > Conus betulinus. Next base: position 458,647 of record JADBJO010000563.1, on the reverse strand, counting down.
GATCCAATGTGAAGAGAAACAAAGATAACTGGTAAATCCCCTTGTAATACACTTGCTCTTTCATTTCACAGACCGCATTCTTTCCTGTCAGACAATTCATTTAGCCACACAACCATCTCGGCAAACATCTTCCAAAGCCAGTACACAAGCCAGAAACAGCCTGTTTCTTTTCTGACAATTCATTTAGCCATAGAAACCATCTCAGCGAAGGCCTGAAGTCAATGTTGCTCACTACAGACAGTGGGGCATGAATGAAAATGTAACAGAAGAATCAACATGTATTTAAACAGACGATAACAGATCTGTTCAACCTTAGTCGCTTCAGCTTTGTCCAGGACCACTTCCACTCAGTTTCCATTTATGCATGTATATTAACACAACATGACTGAAAAGGACAACTCTACACACGAAGGTCACTGTGGTGTGTTTAGGTACATTTGGAGCTTTTTGCGCATCCTGACTCTCCTGTTGACTTCTCGGATGTACTCAATTCTTCGTGCGTAGCGCTCAGGGTCTGCTTTAAGCCTCTGCCAGTACATCTTGTTGTACTGCTGTTGCTTCTGTCTTGCTGCATTTTTTGCTTCGAGCGTCTGCAAGACACAAGACATAATCTGAGGACTGGGAGAACCCAGAACACAGTAGGGCTGGTTCACAAGAGGCATACTTAATGACTACAACATGGAGCACACGACTTTAGACTGTTGGACAACTATCTGAACATCAATGGTAAGGCAGCAATGGACTGACCTGTCTGAATCATCAATCTACATCCCTCTCTTTTTGCCCAGAGAGTAACACAACGCTCCCCCTATCTTCATGAATAATGACATCCTAAAAACTGCCCACTTCCAACTGTAGAGGCTCTGCTTACTCTGCACTTCCCAGGCAGTTATTATCCATACTGGGTATACAACCTTCTTCATAGTATGTACTGCAACCCACAAGATTTTTCAGACTGTGTGCCTGCGTGTGTGCATGTGCGTGTGTGTGTGTGAGAACATGCACATGTTTGTGTGGAGAGGAAGCCAGACACACAACAGAGGAGAGACAAACAGAATGACACTGACAGTATGGGCACTGAGTATGTATTCCATGTTCTTTCACCTGATTAATCACCATGCATGCTGGCACATTCCACAACACAAAGCAGATTCTCTTTTGGTCCCCTGTGTGTGTGTGTGTGTGTGTGTGTGTAAGAGAGAGAGAGAGAGACCGTGTGTGTGTGTGTGTGTGTGTGTGTGTGTGTGTGTGTTTAGAGAGAGAGAGAGAGAGAGAGAGAGCGAGACCGTGTGTGTGCGTGTGTGTGTGTGTGCACATGAGCACACCCATGCACAATTCATCAAGGAATTCAACAAACTCACCAGTCATTGTATATTAATATCAACTTTTTTAATACAATTTCTTAGTCATTAAATGCCAAGGTCTGCAGATTTAAACATTACGAAGCGCAGTCGGACAGTCTGACACTACAATGAAAACGAACTATGATAAATAGGTCTGACAATGGTACCATTTTAAGTACACTGCCAGTGCTGCTCTTTCTCAAGACACCAGTTCAAATCAGAATTACCCACTACATTGCACTGTATGTGTGTGTGGGAGGGGGGATGTGGGGGGTGGGTCTGTGCATGCATGGGTATGCAAGAGCATGATTACATGTATATGTGTGTGTGTGTGTGTGTGTGTGTGTGTGTGTGTGTGTGTGTCTGTCCTGGCTACAGAGAGAGCAACATCACTTTATACTAGAGCCAAAATACTGTAAAGAACCAATGCAAATGATCCTGGGAAGAGAGAGCAACCAATTTCTCCAGCAGACGTATCAGCTCAAAAGAATATATTCATGTGTGCATGCATGTGCAAGAATATGCATGAATCTTAGATACAGAGAAAATAAACATCACTTTGGGGGGGGCTGGGAGCATAAACACATTTTCAACTTATGGAAAATATGAAAAATGTGAAAACTGCAGCGAATTGCATATACATCTAGAAAATACTCCCCAACAGCTTGCATTATACAGCAGCTTATAATGGTGTTTAAGACTGATTGACACAGAAAATGTTATGATTAAGAACTGCGTCTAAATATTTCTATTTCAGGATACCTACTCATTAACTGACAAATTTGCAAACCACTATATTACGTTTCATTAAATTAGTCACTTATGCTATGAAACCCCAACATCACACACACTGAAATAGTGATGATAGATAGAGAGAGACAGTGAGAGAGAGAGAGAGAGAGAGACAGAGACAGAGACAGAGAGAGAGACAATGACAGAGACAGACAGGCAGACAGTGAAAGGATGAGAGAAGAAAGAACATGCAATCTCCTAAAAAATAAGTTTATATTGCAATTTCATACTGCATTCTTCAATTTCTTTATTAGGCATTCCACATATGCTGGATCACAACATGCACCAAATCAAGATCTCTAAGGGAACATGGCAGAAGTGTCAGTCTCCTCTGACAGGTTGCTGAACATGCACCAATCAAGATCTCTACGGGGACATGACACAAGAGTAGACTTGCACCAATCAAGTTCTCTAAGGGGACATGACACCAGTGTAGACTTGAATCAATCAAGATCTCTATGGGGACATGACACAAGTATAGACTTGCACCAATCAAGATCTCCAAGGGAACACCACAGAAGCATCAGTCTCCTCTGGCAGGTTGCCAACTAGCTTGAACCTGGCCGTTCCTGTGGGCTGTGGTACAGGTTGTGGATGGGAAAGCCTGTGAGTGGGGGGTGTACAGGGGAGCAAACAGGAAGGACATGGGAGTGTGATGCCCACTGGGGAAGGGGTGTGGGGATGGGTGCACAGGAGATAAAACTTAAAAAAACAAAAGCAAAAAACTTTATCCTCTTTTTCCAGTTTTCCGTCATACTGCGTCTGATTTTATTTCTATCCTTTTTGCAGCAGCACATTTAAAACAGTGACAATCGGCAGTTAAAAGTCTTCTCTGTCGGCAACCTTCCATACATGGCACATCATAAAGTACGTGACAACGTCATAAAGCAAGGCCATTTGCAAAGATGGAGCTAACTAAAACCATCTGCATAATGCTTTCAACCAGGACCCACGATGTAAGCCACCCATCTAACTGCCCAGCACAGGTACGAACACAGGGCACGAAGCCGAGACCCTGGCTTCATGGCACCACTTGGCCCTTGGGTTTCATGCACTACACACTCTGGATATAGCCAATGATGTACCCAAGGGACACAAGATTTGTTTTCAAAGGTAGAACGCAAGGAATACAGGCAACTATGCACTGTTAGCAACAACTGAAATCCAGATCAACATCCATTTTTCAAAATTAATAATGAAACAAAAAAAAATAAAACCATAGAGAGACAGTGAGAAACACACACAACATATGCACAACAGAGCACACAAACAAAAGGATGGTTATGAGAGGGGGGGGGGAGGGTATGGGGGTGAGAGACGAAGGGGGGGGGGGGGGGGGGGGAGAGGGAGGAGAGTGCAGAGAGAGAGAGAAAGACAGACATACAGAGAGAGTTGGAAACAAAGACAAGAAATGAGACAAAAAGTCAGTCAGTCAGTCAGACAAAGTGAAAGAACAGAAAAAAGAAACAGACAGACAGACAGGACAAGATGGCACTCACATCAGAAAAGAAACTAGTCGATGATGATTGATCATAACAACTTTTGCTATACACAAGAAATAGACAGACAGGACAAGATGGCACTCATATCAGAAAAGAAACTAGTTGATGATCATAACAACTCTCCAAACAAATCTCTAAAGAACTGTCACATTCATTCATTCACATATCTTCAACGTTTTCACATATATCTTCACATTCTCTCTCTGGAAGACAGTCCTAGATATAAGACAGAGAAACACAAGAGAATACTGACACCTAGGCAAAAAGACAATCAAGTCTTAATGTTAAATATAGCATTTCTCATGGTAAAGCACGGATCAAGACCAGAGAGTTCTAGCTTTCATTTGCTTTCTCTTTGATCCACTAATCACCTCTGAATAGCCAAATGTCATTTTCTGTTGACAATATCTTTATTTTTAAAATGGTGGGGTTCGAAGGTGGCTGTGAATCTGTGCCTGTTTAAACTTCAGGCCATCGGGTAATGGAAAAAAATGTCTCTTTAAAAATCATATCTAAATTTCTTTCAGACATGTTTTTTCAACAAAACAAGTCCATCCATTCCAAACCACTGATAATTTTTAAAACACAGTCTACATTGTACACTTAACACACACAAAAAAAAATCATACAACTTGAAGACACACTAAAATAATCACACAACTTAAAGACACACAAAAAATAATCATACAATTCCTTATTGCTGCCAACCCTCTGGTACAGACATTCAGGAAACAGACGAACAGAGTGTGGTACACTGAAATGGGGGCAGGAAACAGAGGAACGAGGCGTGGTACACTGAAATGGGGGCAGGAAACAGGGGAATGAGGTGTGGTACACTGAAATGGGGGCAGGAAACAGGGGAATCGGGTGTGATACACTGAAATGGGGCTGGAAACAGGGGAATGATGTGTGGTACACTGAAATGGACACAGGAAACAGGGGAAGAATGGGGTATGGTACACTGAAATGGGGCCAGAAAACAGGAGAATGGGGTGTGGTACACTGAAATGGGGGCAGAACAGGGGAATGGGGTGTGGTATGCTGAAAGGAAGTAGGAAACAGGGGAATGGGGTGTGGGTACACTGAAATGGGGGCAGGACAGGGGAATGGGGTGTGGTACACTGAAATGGGGGCAGGACAGGGGAATGGGGTGTGGTACACTGAAATGGGGGCAGGAAACTGGGGAATGGGGTGTGGTACATTGAAATGGGGGCAGGACAGGGGAATGAGGTGTGGTACACTGAAATGGGGGCAGGAAACAGGGGAATGGGGTGTGGTATGCTGAAACGGGGGCAGGAAAACTGGAGAATGGGGTGTATACACTGACATAGGGGCAGAAAACAGGGGAAATGGGGTGTGGTGTAACAAAATTGGAGCAGGAAACGGGGGAAGGGGGAATGGGGTGTGATACACTTAAATGGGGGCTGGAAACAGAAGAATGAGGTGTGATACACTAAAATGGGGGCTGGAAACAGAAGAATGGGGTGTGGTATGATGAAAAATGGGGGCAGGAAACAGGGGAATGGAGTGTGGTATGATGAAATGGGGGAAGGAAACAGGGGAAGACTGGGATGTGGTACTCTGAGATGGGAGCAAAAAACAGGGGAATGAGGTGTGGTATACTGAAATAGGGGCAGAAAGCAGGGAATTGGGGGTGGCAGACTGAAAACGCGGCAGGAAACGGGGGAAGAATGGGGTGTGGTACACTGAAATGGATGTAGGAAACTGGGGAATGGGGTGTGCTACACTGAAATGGGGGCAGGAAACGGGGGATAAATAGTGTATGGTGCACTGAAATGGGGGCAGGAAACAGGGGAAGAGCGGGGTGTGGTGCACTGAAATGGGGGCATAACAGGGGAATGTAGTGTGGTGTAATAAAATCGGAGCAGGAAACAGTGGAATGGGGTGTGGTACACTGAAATGGGGGCAGGAAACAGGGGAATGGGTGTGGTACACTGAAATGGGGGCAGGAAACAGGGGAATGGGGTGTGGTATGCTGAAATGGGGAAAGGAAACAGGGGAATGGGGTGTGATATGATGAAATGGGGAAAGGAAACAGGGGAAGAATGGGGTGTGGTATGATGAAGTGGGGGCAGGAAACAGGGAATGAGGTGTGGTATGCTGAAATGGGAGCAGGAAACAGGCAAAGTATGGCTTGTGGTACACTGACATGGGAGCAGCAAACACGGGAAGAACAGGGTGATAGTATGCTGAAATGGAGGCAGGAAACAGGAAAGACTGGGGGTCTCTGGTACACTTAAATGGGAGCAGGAAACGGAAAGGGGTGTGGTATGCTGAAATGGGAGGAGGAAACGGGGGAATGGGGTGTGGCATGTTGAACTGGGAACAGGAAACACAGCAAGGCTGGGGAATGGTATGCTGAAATGGGAGCAGGAAACAGGGGAATGGGGTGTGGTATGCTGAAATGGGAACAGGAAACAAGGGAAGACTGGGAGTGGTATGCTGAAATGGGAACAGGAAACAAGGGAAGACTGGAGTGTAGTATGCTGTAATGGGAGCAGGAAACAGGGGAATGGGGTGTGGCATGTTGAAATGGGAACAGGAAACAAGGGAAGACTGCGGAGTGGTATGCTTAAATGGGACAGGAAACAGGGGAATGGAGTGTTGTATGCTGAAATGGGAGGAGGAAACAGGGGAAGAATGGGGTGTGGTATGCTGAAATAGGAGCAGAAAACAGGGGAATGGGGTGTGGTACACTGAAATGGGGAGCAGGAAACGGGGAAGAATGGGGTGTGGTACACTGAAATAGGGGCAGGAAACAGGGGAATGGTATGCTGAAATGGGAGCAGAAAATAGGGGAATTGGGTGTGGTACTATGAAATGGGAGCAGGAAACAGGGGAATGGGGTGTGGTACTCTGAAATGGGAGCAGGAGACAAGGGAATGGGGTGTGGTACACTGAAACGGGAGCAGGAAACAGTGGAAGAGTGGGGTGTGGTACACTGAAATGGGGACAGGAAACGGGGGAAGAATGAGGTGTGGTATGATGAAATGGGTGCAGGAAACTGGGGAAGAGTGGGATGTGGTACACTGAAATGGGGGCAGGAAAGAGGGGAATGTGATGTGGTATGATGAAATTGGGTCAGGAAACAGGGGAATGGGGTGTGGTATGATGAAATGGGGGCAGGAAACAGGGAACGAATGGGGTGTGGTATGCTGCTGAAATGGGAATGGGAAAGAGGGGAAGAATGGGTTGCGGTACACTGAAATGGGGGCAGGAAACAGGGGAATGTTCTATGGTTTGATGATATCGGGAAGGAAACAGGATGGGATGTGGTATACTGAAATGAAAAGGGGGGGGGAGGAAACAGGGGAAGGAAAGGGGGGGTGTGGTATGTTGAAATGGGGGCAGGAAACAGGGGGCAGGGGAATGGGGTGTGGTATGCTAAAATGGGCAGTCTGGCTTTTGACTGAAAGCATTTCTAACCCCCTTATGTTTTCTGTTGATAATTGGGTGGTTTAAAAGAGAACGCATTTTACATACATATGATTGTGAACTCCCACATATCATTTGGGGTTTATTTTGCAACATTTTAATCAGCCCTGTAAACAAACAAAAAAATGACCCCCTAACTTCTATTTTTCAAAACACTTTTTGAAGTTCTGGATTTTATTTCATTAAATTTGGAATTTCAGGAGTAATGTCAGACAAAAGTTAAATTCCAGAAAATCATGGAGGGGTGGCAGCTGAGCTAATCAATCTGATGATCAACTTAGCAGAAACAAGGAAGAATAGGTGGAAGGAGGGGGGGAAGGAGGAGGGGGATGCACAAAAGAGAAAGGAAGAGAAAAAACACAGCTGCACTAGGACTATTAGAGAAACAAAGATTGTGAGAAAATATAAAAAGAACAATACTGATGTGACTCACATTCGCATCCTATCTGAATTCACATTAGGTAACAAAAACAAAAAAAAATAATAAAGAGAGGCAACTGCAAAAACTTGTAGATAATTGCCACCACACTTTAGTAATAACTTCTCCCGTACTTACAAAATACTGTCTTGTGCCATCAGGCATCTTTAAACCTCCCTCCCTCCCTCCCCATTCATTCTCAAAAGAACTCTCAAGTCCCCCCCCCCCCCCCCCCCCCCCCCTTTTTTTGTTTGTTTGTTTCTTTAAACGTGGCTTCTAGTTTCAAAACAGAAGTTGTAATTATTATTTACTGGAAGAATGTATAAATATATAAATAACTTTTCTGGGGGGAAAAAAGGGGTAGGGGGGGTGTGGGATAAAGCACAGAGGACTTAATAGCTTGCTTTATTCCATTCCAACCACAACTTCAGCATCATCACTTTCTCATGGCTGAAGGGAACGGTGATCAAGATATCTATACCAGCTATTAGCAATTATCATCATGGTCACATTTAATGCTTAATGATTTAAACAGCATTTAAATATTTTCATCAACTTCCAAAAAGCAAATGAAAATTACTGGGAATAATAAAATATACTTATAAACAAAATGCTTCAAAATGATACAGTAACAGTATTCCCGTCATACTTTAAACTGGGCGGGGGGGGGGTGGGGGGGGGTCTCCAACATCAAAAATCGTTTTGGCACCTCTGAAAATTACAAACATGGAGAATAATGGCCACTAATGTCCTCCATTAAGCATTTAGCCAAAACATGTATATCTTTTTTCTTGTCCTCTCTTCCCCTCTGAATTGTGTGGAAAAGCAGACCAGACCAAACAGCCACCTGGTCCTCCATCATGCTAACACAGAAGCTCTGGAGGTCTAAGGAGGCTCTGAAGAAAATCACCCCTTTCATGTGAGGCCAAGTCTGCAAGGCTGTGGCCATGCACGAACCACCTATGGTAGGCAGCACGTCCACCCCAATGCAGCCCTATAAACTCACAGATGTGATGCCTCTGCACAGCGACATGACAATCAAAACTGGCTTTGTGAGCTGTCACTTTGGCCTTGTTTCGTTTGGCTCTTAGCCGCCTCATTCGTTCCCTCAGAGCAGCCTTATATCGCTCATGCTTCACAGGATCCTGGATAACTTTCTGCCAATATGTCAGCCTGGTGCCTTGGTCTCTCTTGCTGTTGCCCCATCGCCACAACACTGCAAGTAGAGAGCACCAGCTTAGCATTCCCCCAGCCACACATGTGTCTTGTGTCTTGCTGTTGTCTGTTAATTTGTAGTGTCAGTTACCAACAGCTTTGTTCCCACTGACTATTCATCTGTCGTTAATTTTAGGACTCTATCTTTCTTTTAAAAAAAAAAAAAAAAAAAGAAAAAATAGATACCAAGAGGTTTGTTCCCATTGACTATTCATTCTGTCGTTAATTTTAGGACTCTTTCTTATTATTAAAAAACAAAACAAAACAAAACAAAAAAAAAACCCAGCTAGTACAGAAACCTTTTACACCAATGCGAGAAATGCACAGTAAATTGGTACCTGTCCTGTTAAGGGTGCAAACATTTTACAAGATCATAACTCATTGTCTAACTCCCAGCCTCATCAACATTTCCTTCTACATCATCTTCAGCTGAAATGCCAAGAACTACATTTCAAAGTGCTGAGAATGCTCATGGTTGTTTCAAACCAATATATATGACAAGTAGTACTGACATGAAATAAAGGCTATATTTTTATGTATAATGGTGTCCTTAAAAACCCCTTTACGAAAGACAATGATACCAAGGTTTACAAAGTAAGACAAATAATGTCCAATAATCTATAGTTAATGAGATCAGAAAATCAAAAGGTGCAAACAGCTAACTACCCAAAGTGATTACCGCAATTTCTTTCAGTCATTGTGTTACAGGCAAAATTTATTCCAACTGGTTTTGGGTTTTTTTTTCCCATCTCAGACACACATCTGGACCTAAAAAGCATATCTGTGCACGCTAAATGCCAAGCCATGTTGTTTACCATCAACTGACCACAGAGGCCATATAAGGGCAGAGAACCAATACCTGACTAACACTAACTTAATGTTCATGCCATTTACAGCCTAGCTGACCACACATCATAAAAGTTTTGTTTGTTTGTTTTTTCTTAAAGAAAAAAATATAAAATATCACGTGTGTCATGTAAGTGAAAAATATTTGTTGTTAAATCAAAGTTTCTGAAATAAAATCATTCAATCTACAAACTCTTGTTCATGATCCGCGTGTGCAGTGACCAAATCTTTTGAAAGATGCCAATTCCTAAACACCTTACGAAAGATGTCAATTCCTAAAACACTATTTTCATGCAGTGTGCTGTAAAACACTGATATTGTTATCATATGACCCCCAGCTCCCCACAAGATGTCTGAGGCCATTAGGGTCACAACACCATGGGGTCAACTCACCCCATCACTATTTAGTATTTCAATTCTGGTTGCTTCCAACAAACCATTTTATATATATATATATATATATATATATATATATATATATATATATATATATATATCTCCATCACAATTATCTAGTATTCCAAACATCATTTGCTAAAATCTGCAATCAAATCAACATTCTCTCTATGTATGTATTACCCTTCAACAATGAAACTGCAGGGATGGAAAGGGGCTATACAAACTGCTCTCTGAAATGGTCCATAAAATGCCAAATAATCAGACTATCATAAACACAATAGGCTGTGGCTAAGCAGTACTTCAGTATTAATGTAAAAAACTGACAGCAGCTATTATGGAAGTAGGGATTTCTTGTGAACACTTACAATACTTGTGATTATCATGAATCTTCATAATCACAGAAACGAACAATAGTGACAACAATAACAATTCAATTTTAGATACTTTCACTGGAAGTATCTAGAAGTTCTAGTACAGAACACATGGACACGAGTCGAGGTAATTTTTCCTCCAAGGTGAGGTACCACACATTTACTATGCAAGCTGACAAAAGGCTCTCAGCATTAACCAGAAAATCTTCCATTAAAAGAAGAAAAACACCGACACAAATTCAGATTTACTCACAACTGGTTTGGGCTTCAGATCTTACATACTATCTCACAGGACATATGCAAAACACTGAAAAACAATGCAGGCAACCGTGATATGCCAGCACAAAATAAAGTTTGCAAAGCTCCTTTCACGAGTGTTGTCACATATGTACAAGATTGAAACTTTCTGTTGCAGAGCGTCATTCACACCTACCACACCTGCTTCTCAATGTACACTCAGCCGAACTGAAAAGGGTCACTTATCTTCCTTTCTAACCACATACTGCCGTCTAAGAGCTCCAGTGTTTAACTCTAAGGTACAGCCCAGTACTGAACTCAAGCCTACCAGTGCACAGCAACATCTAAAACCCTTATTTTCAATCTAAAACTAATTTAGATATTTAAAAAAAAAAAAAGAAAAAAAAAAAAAGAGCAAACTGCTGAACATGCATCAAAGTCAATGGTTACCTCACCATGCACAGAGTGAGTGCACCGAGCAAGACTGGCACTGCTGATATGTAAGTAGGGAAAGAGTTCAAACTTTTTGCACTGTACAAGTCTACAAATCTCCCCTCTCCACAGTGCTCTAGGTCTGGAAAAATCACATCCTGATGCATCCTTTCTACATGGAAGAGCGTGTGTTGGCTAGGTTCTCCTAGTGCTGGTGTTTTCTGGTTTCCTGCAAGCTTTCTGACTCGTCTGTAGCGCTCAGGGTCTTGCTTCAATCGCTGATAGTACCGACGATTTTCCTCTCTCTTCTTCAGTTTGTACTGAGCTGGAAATAAACAAAAAATAGCTCTTTCCTGAAAATGAATCATCCTCGCCATAACCGTGAAGCACACTGATTATGACACATGTTGAACATAAAAAACAAACTAGGTGAACACCTGATATGAAGGACACAGGTGGCACTCCCACACCCTTTCCCCCCACAGCCTGGCTGTACTGCCTCTACACAATGATGTGGCTCAATGACACATGTTACCCACTGTTCTTTCCAATAATCCACACCCAGCCTTCTCCACAATGGTCTGGCTCAGTGACACATGTTGCCCACTGTTTTCTTTCCAATATTCCGCACCCAGCCCTCTGCACAATGGTCTGGCTCAGTGACACATGTTGCCCAATGTTTTCTTTCCAATAATCCACACCCAGCCTTCTACACAATGGTCTGGCTCAGTGACACATGTGCCCCCCCAGTTTTCTTTCCAATAATCCACACCAGCCCTCTGCACAATGGTCTGGCTCAGTGACACATGTTGCCCCCCGTTTTCTTTCCAATAATCCACACCCAGCCCTCTGCACAATGGTCTGGCTCAGTGACACATGTTGTCCACTGTTTTCTTTCCAGTAAGTAATCCACACCCAGCCTTCTACAGAATTATGATCAATGTGCTGCTCCGATTTCTTTCAAATAATCCACTCCCAGCCCTTCATTTGTCCCCTCAAACCATCAACCCTTTCCCTCTCATTACCATTCAATATTATTCATTATTGTCATGTAATTATTATTGTGTGGTCATGACAGCCATCAACTTGCACCTCTCTGTGCACTGACCAACTCATTGCAGTCATGACAGCCATCAACTTAAAATCATTCTTTATTCAATTCTGCATGTTTTACTTCTTATTTGAATGAAATCCATGCTTTATTTCCAAAGATACTGATACTGCCTTTTGAAAACACACACTCACAAACACGCTCATTTCAGCCACTTTCTCTGCCCTGCAGAAGTAAACAAAACCACCATGTTTTGTCCAGCAGTGAGTTATCTCTCTGTCAACTGACCATCTCACTTTCCTAGTGTGGTCAGTGAAGTTTTGTTTTGTTTTGTTCTCCTCTGGCTTTTAAGGTATATTGCAGCCGGAATAGCTCAGTTGGTAGAGCGCCTGACTCGCAATCTTGGTGATCCTGGGGTTGCGGGTTGGAACCTCTGCCGGGGCATTTCGGTACAGGGGGATTTTTCCCTCGGAGTTAACATTGGTTCTGACTCCATTTCCCATACAGTCCTTCCAATGAGACTATAAACCGAGGTTCCGTGTGTGAACGCACGCATAACATCTTGCACACACGTAAAATCCCATCACCAACATTCGGAAGAGTAGGCCAGTTTGGCCGTTGGTATGGATGACACGTTACACATTGCATGCACCCTGAGTGAGAAATGGAAAGAATGAGGGAAGTAAGGAAAATGAGTGATCGATATTGAACGATACTGACTGGATGACACGGGAAACGACTGAATGAAGCGCCTGCTGGCAGCTCTTCAGTCCGCACTACCCAGATAGGCAGCCCGTTGTGTAAATGAGTGTTGACTGTAAAGTGCTTAGAGCTTGGCGTCTAGCCGAGAATAGGCGCTATATAAGTATACATCATCATCATCATCATCTGTAGATGCATTATTTCCCTTTGCATGCCAAGTTCCAGGAGACAAACCCGATTTCTAAATACCATACCAGTGAGCAAAACCTCACCAAAAGCTTGTAAAAACCTTGTAAGTTCACCTTGCAAGTCTCACAAGTTTACTTTAGACAGCATGTTTGCTTGGGAGAGGAAGAGATAGTGTTTTCCCTTTTGTTACCATTCAATATCTTAAATTCTCATCTACTGCACTGCCTTTGTGGTTATCTGTTCACACAGCCACCACCACAGCATGTTTCAGGTTGTGGTTTCCATGTTTCACACAAAGCTCTTTCAGGGCTGTTGGAAGTATTGTTTCTGTCGACCGAGTTGTCTCAAAAACAACCCAATCTCTACTTTTGTGCTTGTGGAATTGTTTTGTCGGTGTTACTGTTGGAGTGAGTGTTCAAGTGTGCATGCGTGCGAGTGTGCGTGTGCATGAATCTGTCTCTAAGCTTGTCTCTCAGTGTGTATGCATGCATTGCACAAAAAACACCCGGTCTCTCTCTGTGCCTGTGTGCATGCATGCACTGCACCCACTCTTCATTACTGATTACAATCGATCACTTTCTGCCCTTCCCACAAGAACATGTCATGTGCACATGGCCTCTGGTTGGGCAGCAATCTGTTGAACTGGAGTGCCTTAAACCCTTGTTCCCTACTTTGGAACCATTATCTTCATGACTCATGTGCTGCGTTCAGTCAATGAATTTCAAATGATCTGATGAGACCTTTCTTTATTTTCTTCTTTCTGACATGAATCAATTGATTAATGTAACAGCGAGCCAAGAATTGAATAAAATCAAAGTGGATGATCGAGGCAAACAACTCTAGAAGTATGAACAGACAAGCTATGTAAATTTACCTAGATGCCAAAAATTTATTCGACTACAGACTTGTTTTGAGAACACAAGCTTTCACCAATGTCAAAGTTGAGACAGTCTGCAGCTGTTATTGTTAAGGAGAGCCAGATCATGCTCTCCCCGAGTGATAACTGACTACAACCTGTACAGCTGGCAGAAACCACTGTATGATCACACCTTCATGGGATGGTCATGACAGCAGGCATTCAATACAGTTTTACTATATGCACATTTTGGAGGACAACTGCAACTTGAGAGGTGGGCAAGGAAAGCGGGTGCCAGCAAGCAAGAGTAGGTCTCCCACATGCCCAACCCAAGCTGTTACAGCACATTCTGTGCACGCATTGGCTTGATCAGCCCCTGCATTGGCTTGATCAGACCCCTGCATATTCACAAAATCTGAACTAAAAGCAGTCATCGTTAACTTGATGGATTAACATTAAAACCATCCAGACATAAATAACCTCAACAGTTGTGTGAAACTGCATCAGAAAGGGAGGGATGAAAAAACATACACGCACACACACATATAGATTAAACACCTGTAAAAGTGAACGTGGCAATACACAAATTTTCCTCAGGATAGACAGAACCTTTCAACTGTGTGTGAAGCTGCAAATATGCAGTTCTACAGCACTGTCTGCAGCAGCCACACGCAAGCCGAGTTACATTATTACTTCCTGTCTTCTGAATTCTTATTTTTCATTCTATCATTTCTGTTCTCTTTTCTGTTTGAGTCTTTTTTTAACTGTATGTAAGCTGTCAGTTGCCAAGCCAAGTTTATTTGTTTTATTTCCTTTATTTGTTGTTTTGCCATTTCTAAATTTCAGGATGAATCTCGCGAGCGCATTCGTGCATGCATGCGCATGTTTGGATGTGTGCCTGAGGGTATTGTTCACTGTTTCAACACTTTCTCATGTTTATGTGACAAGAAGAGCTTCCAACAGCATAAGAAACACATTTTCAGTCTGTAAAACCATTTAATCACAGTAGGTGGTCATTAGTACACAGCACAATGTGAAAAGACAAGAGAATAGTTTGTCTCACATGCATTGAAACAAACCATATCATTCAAGTTGTAATCATTCCTGAACCGTAACATAGGAAGCACACCCAAAACAAAAAAATCATTTGGTGCACATTGTAATACACCAATCTGAACTGTTCTCCCCTTAAAAACAAAAAAGAAAGGAAAAAAAATGCTTACATGTGTGTTCAGTTTGACCCCAATCTTGGAGATATAAAGTCATCTTGATCTTCTCTTTCAATGACATTCCACAGGAAACACGGTTGCTTTAATCACACAAATGATCAAACTATAATGTCACTTTAACAAAAATAAAAATAAAAAAAATAAAATAAAATAAATAAATAAATCACACTGATTTTCACCACCAGAATGATTCAAATGCTGTTTCATTCTGGAGAAAAAAATCTTTAATAAAAAAAAAAAAAAAAAAAAAAAAAAAGGACCTTAAAAAAAACCTTAAAAAAAAAAAAGTGTGTGTGTGTGTGTGCGCGTGTGTTAAGCTTTGCACCATGACACGGGCTCCCCCCCCCCCCCCTCTGCCATCAACCTCCCCCCCCCCCCCCCCCCTCCCCTTTAACCACCTACCCCACCCACCCATCTTCTGCCTAAACACAGTGATAAGTTGAAATTGAGACTGGATCTGGTGAGAATTCTTAACACATCCCACACCACCCATTCCTTTCTCTCCACCCCCAACCCCACACCCATCCAATATGTTTTCACTGATGGACTGTCACCAAGGGGGAGAAGGAAGGGGGGAGAGGGGATGGGAGGGAGAGATAAAATCTCTAAATATGAGCTTGTCAAAATAACGTGTATAGAGCAAGTGGGAAACAGGCAGGCAGACAGACAGACAGACAGAGACAGTCAGAGGCAGACAGACAGAGAAAGGGAGAGAGACTGCAACTGCCCCAAGGTAAACATTACACTGACTCAATATTATCATTGTCGAGTTATATGAAGTGATATGTCTGCACTGAACTGATGAACCTTGCTGTAGTACACACACAGATGACCAAAGAAGAACCTGAAACAATAATGATCTAAGCAGGTAAATATATCCCAGTGTGCTCTATTTCACACACCAACTGTCAAGAAGTGGGAACTTGTCTTTTTTTTCTCCTCTCTACGCCTGCGTTCCATTGCTTTCCGCAGGTTGTACAAACGCCGCCTTTCTGGGTCTTCTTTTAAACGTCTGTAGTACAGACGTTTTCTTTCTGCATCTCTTTGACGTCTGCGCCCATCATCCAACCTCTGATAGCACTGCTCATACTCCTGCTGCCACACTGAAATAGTGGTAATAATCATACTTGAATCTATAGACCAGCTTTTGTCATCAGACAGACGATAAACTGAAAATATAAACTTACGCTGACATGACGCTTCTCATCCTTGACATAAAACTGCGATGAGACGCTGATAAATATGGCTCAATTCTTTGTACTTACTTTTTTTATATTAATTATTAAGTTACTTGTTAAACGCTAATAAAGTATTTCAAATAATGCTACAAAACCTAAGAGACCGAAAGCGCATTATATCCGCATGGGAAAAAGATAGATAATGCTTGCTTTGATTTAAAATATCACTATTTCCATTTCTGGTTTCAGAGAGGACTTAAGCACTTTTTCTCTGCATTTGACTACAGCACTTAACAGCGCTACTTTTTGTACCCAAGTGCGAGACAAAAGAATGTTAAAATCTCCATCCTGGTTTAATCAGAACACTGTCATACAGTATTTAGGTCATTCACATATTTGTCACTGATACTGTTGATTATACCCTGTTCAAATCTCCTAATTCTTCAATCCAAAAATAATTCACAATGACCTACATAAAGAACTGCCAAGTTCAAAAACCCTGCTCACACGTGTTCTGAGCAAGTTACTTAGTTTTGAGAGGCTGGGGAGTTTACAGCTCCCCAGCAGCTGCAGAGGCCAAGCTGTGAATGCAGGTCAGGGAAAGGGGCGTTTTCTGCAGGCCGCTCCCCCATCAGCCAGCTAACCACACTGTACTCGGTATACGGCATTATTGAGCAGCCATTACAAATGGGGCTGTTTGTTTGATAATTAATGGTTGTCATGAAAAATGTAAAATATCTGCGCTCTTGAGATGACTGAATTGGCTTATTAGCGACAGTTCTTTTAATACCAAACTCAACTAGGTTTATTTTCCTGTTGATAATGTAGATACAGCATGAAAGCTTGTACGCAAGTGGTCAGGCAATATTAAAACAATGACAACACACACACAATTGTGCAAAAATAAGGTCATCACTTTCTGGGTACATGTGTATTTGACTTTCCCTAGTTAACTAGTACACAAGTCTAATACATGCATCTGCTTGGACTACAGCAACAAAAATGTTCGGTCAGAAATGTGTAAGCTTGTTTGTTCGCCCTTTTCACTAAGTGCCTCGCACAGGATGGAAAAATAATGCTGTGTGCTCCTCAAGTCAGCCTTACAAATCTTGAGGCACACTGTCAAAATGAGAAAAAAGGGCATGTTCAGAGTAATTCTGACAGACAGGAAACAAAATGTGTGTAACTTTTAAGTCCTCAGGATTTAGAATGGCATTTATTTCTAGGCTGCTGAAAAAACCAAAAAAATTTTTTTTTTTTTTTACCATTTATGATTTGCACATCATGTCAAATTATCTGGGCTGATAATGGTACCTATGTTACCTGTTTTTATTCATCATCACACATCTGATCAGTATCAGATGTGTGATGAATAAAAATAGGCCTTGGAAGATGTTACTCACTTCAAGAGAATGAATCAGCAAGCCACACAAACTCTTCCCCATTCTTTCTTTCACTGTTCATGCCATTTTTCTGTTCAATAATACTGTGTATGATACTCCGTTTTCTCCACATGAAACCATCTGCCTCTCTCTTCACAAGACATCATGGCTGTAGACAACTACCTAGCTCTTGAGAAGTCAGGGTAGACTGCCAACTGCGCCATTAACTTTGCCAACAAAGGATTCTTCAAGTATCACTGTCGGCACTGTTTTATGTGAAGACATACAACATTAATTAGCCATTCTGAAACAAACCAACTCATGATAAAAGTAAGAATCTGATGTCAGATGTCTTTACATGAAACAAATAAGAATCGATAAACACAGCTGCAGAATGGATTTTATTTCAGCTTCAAAACTGTCCATCTGCCCACACGGAGCCATATTGTTTACACTGATCAGCAAAGAATGCATTTCAACATTCAAACAAAAAAACAAAACCCAACATCCACGCCCAAGCTAACTTGGAACTTGTGTATCCCGTTCACTCACACAGGCTATCATGTCAAATGCAAAGTGTATACAGTTCACTGACAATGGCTATCACATCACACTGCAGACATGTACCAACTCTGAAACTGATCTATGTCTTCGGCAGCTGCCCCTTTCCATCAGCTTCTTGCGCCTCTTCCTCAAAGCATCTCTCCTTTTGTACTCCAGGTACTTCTGAGGATTTAGTTTTAATCGCTCTCGGTAGCTGCGACTTTTCTCTGCCAAAGTTTGCTTCCTTCCACGCTCTGATCTTGTCCCTGTGGTTTGCATTGTTCCTTCTTGTGGAAGCACTGAAAGAAACAAGTAAGCCCTTTAACTTACCCAGCTTCCCCACCACTCTGGTGGGTTCTCACAGCTAAATCAGCTAGGCAATGCCTGTTACCATTTCCTACCTGAGAGTCTTCATCAAAACAACAGCATTTCCCAACAAAACAATAACATTTCCAAAAATGTCAAGGTCTTCAAAGTCACACATTCATAACCACCAACTTAACATAAGCATCGGACCAGTCCATCCCTCTAAAATCTGGGTTTTCTCAAACTAAAACAGCAAAATACAACCTATGAGAAGCCTTTGCATTACACTGTCCATGAAATTATGGGACCAGTAATGAAAGGCCTTTCTCCACTGGGTTACTGCTCTAAATCCTGAAAATCAGAAATCTCTTTCACTTGGAACGGATTCATCCTGAAGGAAATGATGCTGAAAGGGGGGAAATCAACACAAAGAACCATTTCCCCAGAGAAAAAAGAATACTGCAGAATTTCTTGTACAGTTAGTCACTTACACACATAATCATTTACTTTTTTAATACCTATTCAATGTCTCCACATAAAGTAATCCGAAACTTGTGGCTCAAATAAGTTTCAACTACCAGCGCTGTCGAAGGGATTTAGTGTCTTGTCTTTAAATAGTTAGCTAAAAATTACTACTACAAACACTTTCTCCCCAGGAACTTTGTTCCATTATCCACCTTTTCTTTAACTGCAAGAAAGTACTATTTTTCATAGGCATGCACAGATAGATGCCCTATTAAATGTACGTCAGGTGTACAACAATGTGATGTTTTTAACCATTTCAGAATAATCAAAATGAAAAAAAAAAAACCATTTACAATACCTTTCAAATTTGATTTTGCAGTTTCCTGTATTTGCGACGATCATTTCTTTCTTTGTATTTTATTTTATAATGATACAGCCTCACAGGATCATGTTTAATGCGTGCTCTGTACCGACGACTATACTCTGCCGCTATGGAGCCAGACTTTTTTTCTTTGCCAGTGATGACTGTTATCCGCGAGTCTCCAAGCTGAGTCTCAGCAGCCATCACTGCAAGAAACAATGGCGACTATATTAGTGGACTAGTTCATTCTCCAATGTCACAAAAAACATTACCCCTATCTGCAGATGGATCCTCACAAATGTTTATAGATCCATACATAAGGCAGGGGGAGGGTGGGTTGAACAAAATAAAGACATTAAGAAAAAAAAAAAAAGACAGTAAGCGGGTTTGGGGGCTATTTTCGAAATTGTGTAACATAGCCCATTTTGAAGTATACCAATGTGCATTATTCCGTTAAAAAAAAAAAAAAAAAAAAAAAATTCTATGACTAAAACAGCAAGAGTTTTAAAAAAATAAATAAAATAAATCACCCTCCTCCCTTCCCCCACCCTCTCTTAACAATAATGAGCGTTTTCACCTGCATTTATTCTTCAAACCTGCTGTTCTCAAAATGCTGCCGAGACGCTACATTACAGAATTATCCGAGAATATAATTGTTTTCCATGTACATGCCGATTCTTCAATTTTGTGGCCCTTGGGTGTCATCCACCTCCTCCCCCCCCCCCCCCCTCCATGTCTCAACTTCACCCCCCTTCCAATGGCACTTCTTTTTCTTTTCTTGTTCATTCAAACCAGACCTGGTTACCCCTCAGAAATTCTATGTGTAGGTTTTGGTCAAAAGTGTGTACAATTGTGTGAGCTTTTGCAGCACAAAGTAACTGCCTAGAAAACAATACTGAATGCATTCAAGACATTGGAAACACTGGAAATTTATAATTATAAAAGATGTTTTTTCATGAAAGGCATTCAAGTGGCTTCATTAACAATCAATGATCGTCAAACTAATCTAAGTCTCTTTCCAGTGTCCTCTACTGGGCAAAAGCCTTTGCTCAGAAAATTAACAAGAACATGAACTTATGTGAATTTTTTTTTATAGCACTTTTAAATAACTGTCTCCTCACTTTTTACTATACTGATGGACATAACTGGAAAAAAAAATCTTTATGTAATATATTTCTTTCATATGCTAATATGGGCACTTTTTCACTGTCTGCTGATAAGCTAAGCAGTCTTTCTAAAGAAAGTAATTAATATGATGTGAATTTCATTTAAGATTTTGGTGATTTTAAGCTCTTTTAAATTGTCAGCTGAGAGGCTGTAAACTGCATCTATGAAGAACAGTCATCATTCTTCAGGATGAGAAGACTTCCAAGAGTTTCACTGGACAGTGTGCTTCTGGGGGATTTTGGTTTTTTTCTGTCCCTCTGCACAAGTAGTTTGATGTTCCGGTCTCTCATCAGAGGAGGTGCCAGCAGAATTCGACTTCACAAAAAAGCTTTGAATGTTCATAGCCTACCGTTTTCCAGAATCAGTTTGCCTTGTGACTTTTGCTATCGATGTGCCGCTGGATGTCAAAATGACCATTGTGAGCAATCGAGATTTCACAGTTATACATGGTGCTGTGTGCGAACGTATCGCCCTTCTTTGATGCAGTGATAAACTTGAAAATTGTATGATATGCTGGTTTGTTCTTCTGTTCATATTTCTTTGTCTTTTTGACCACGGCTTCCACAATGAATCTGAATTTTCGTTGTCCGTGTTTCATGGGTGGCAAGTTAAGCTGAACGTGAAGCCATCTTGATATATGCATTCATAGAGGAAGGAAGTGCGCATGCGCGCCACGGGAACTTTTGAAAGTTGGTCCAGACTCTTGGACTTGGCCGGATTACGTGTTTAGCGCATTTTCGTGAGCTCGGTCATCAAAATTTCGTACAATTCAGTTTTCAAACGTACAATCGTATAGCTATATTGAATTCTGTGAGATTATATGCAAAAATCGTACAGTGCACAGGTCTGTTCAAACTAAACATCTCGATGAAATCTATATGCCACATCAGTAAACAGTGACTGTCTTTGCATCCACATTTACAAAGTTTTGTAGTTGTACACTTTTTTCAAACATAAGAGAGAGAGAGAGACAGAGAGAGACAGACAGAGAGAGAGAGACAGACAGACAGACAGACAGACACATAGAGACACAGAGAACTTTCTATGTGTCAAACTATTCCAAACAAACAGGATTGTAACAGATATTTCAAACCATTTATGGATTTCCTCCTCTTCATGAGGAAGCTTTAAACAAAAGCAAAAAAAACAAAAAAAAAAAACCAAATTTATTTAGAGTGCTTTCCTAACCAGAGACCATTATTGGAAGATCCACTTGTTCCACAAAACAATTCACTTTTCATGAAGGAACCTTACACACTGCAAACCCCACCCCCACCCCACACCCCTACATTTAAACATTATGCCTTCTTGTGAACATGTTTTAAATGTGTGGTTCACGACGAAAAACAGTATCATCTCTGTTTCATCTGAAGTACTTACTCGACTGTGATAACTAACTGTATGCATGCAGGCTTCACAGTGATTCATAAAAAACTGAGGAGCACAGAATGTCAAGATCCTGTACATCATCCTGATCTCTTCAAAATCATCAGTCAACAAAGATTCATTTGTTTGTCCGTCTCTTTTCCAGTCTTTTTCTTGATCTCTCTCTGGACTTCATCAAGTAGATACGGTATTTTTCTGGATTCTCTATTTTCATGCGCTGTCTGTACAAACGGAAATATTCAGCTGTAGTCATGGGACGATGAGCCTGAAGTCTTCGCTCCTGTGAGATTCCCAAACGTCCTCCACAGTCAGCCAAACTGAAAGAAATAATGACAGCTACTTCACTGTAACATGAACATCCAGTTAAAGCGCTCTTATTATTTCTGATGATCTCCAGCCAATTTCATTGCACCTCCAACTGTACATCAAAACGAAAAAAATAAACTGCTGGTCATTATAACTTGTATGAATCTAAAATCAGTGCTTAATATAATCAGAGAAAAGTTAGAGGTCCTTTACTTAACTATCACTTTTACTTCCATTGTCATTCCTTTCTTTTGATTGATATTGCATATTTGTGTTTTGTATGTGTCTTGTAAAAAAAAAACAAAAAAAATTGTTCAACCAAAAAAAAAAAAAGAAAAATTTTGAGGTCAGACTAAAAAAAAGACTTGTTTCAACATTTTCTGGGCTTCACAAAAAAAATTCAGGGGGTCATTCTTTAATTGCAAGAAAACATACTGAAAACCACACACACACACACACACACACACACACACACACACACACACACACCCCCACCTATCCGCCCACCCGTCCGCCCGCGCGCGCGCGCGCACACACACACACACACACACACACACACACACACACACACACACACACACACACACACAGTAAGCTCTGACTGCTCACACAGATAAATACACAGAGAGAGAGAAATTGATAAGAAAAAAAGGTGCTAGTAATACAGTTACTACAACACCCAAGATCATGCTTGACATTATTTATAAAGATTTGTGTTCCAATGTTAATCAAGTATTAACTAAAATGAATGAATGTGAGCACAATCAGGATTTTAACAGTGAAAGTTAATATCTCAGATGTCCACTTCATTTATAACATATTTCCAATACACCAGCCATTGCTGTCGGTGTTGAAATATTTTATTGCTTGACCATATTCCAGTTGCCATGCAATGGAAGCCCTGTGACAACAAACAATAGACAAGTGATGAACATTCAAGAAACCTTTGATCAAACTAGGTAAACTGGTCACTCCTGCACTGTGCACATGATGTTCATTATCCATAATGGAGCCATCTTCATTATCCCAACTGGTCTGGTTGCGCAGTTTGTTCGACTTCAGTTCCATTTGCTGGATTACCACCACCAAGCCACAGCTGAATTGTTTTTGACTCTGAATGTGATCTTATGGTCCAATGATAGACTAGTTAGTCTATCTTGATGCCTCTTGCCAATTTTCAGTAGAGAAGAATTCTCAAACAAAGATGTTCATTGATTCAGAATGTTCTCGAAACATTGAGGAAAACTACTTTTTTAATGACTTCAATCGTGGCTGATTTGTAATGCGTACAGGAGAAAATCATTGCATCACAGTGAACTTTGGTATGTTTTAGTGACACAATGGCCTGAATTCCAATTCGTCAGATAGGAATTCAAGTCATCAGAAACGCACATCTGTGCTTAAGAATTCTCCTGGATAATCTGTATAAAACAGAAATAAGGAACAATATAAATCTGCATCTTAGTTCTAGCCTGATTATAAAGGCAGAAAGGCCGTTTGAAGAAAACAAAAAAGCTAAACAAATTAGTATTTCTAAACACTGATTTGATATCACCTCTCTTTTGACATCTCAGAAGTCCATCTTCAACAATCCAGACTGATTAATGCATGTGCCTGGCACCATAATGAAAAATTTCTTTTTATTCAGAATGGTTTCCAAAGACTGGAATCACACTTTTGGCTCACTCAACCCTGTAAGCTACATTATGCCTGAAAAGAAGTTTAAAACTGTACATGTGCTGAAATGCTAAGAGTAAAGAGCACAACCCCAAATATGGTCGATTCACAAAATAAAAACAATCTAAGAAAATGTGGTAACACTCCACACGCCCTAAACCTACTTTGGTCACACATCACAGTGACTGATAGATATGGGCAAATGAAAAGTAACAGTTACACGTTACTGACAAAAAAGTACTTGTTACTCTTGCCATGTTACTCAGTGGGGGGCGCCAACTTAACTGGCACTAGTCTTTTGGTTTGCTTCAGGCAGCTTTTATTTTGGTTTCAGCTTGGTCAATCTCTAGTTCATGTCTTTAGGGGAAAAAGTTTTACCAACAAAAACCTGTTTTCATCCCCCCCCCCCCCCCCCCCCCCCATTTTTTTTTTCCTCCTTTCGAACGGACATGCCATTATGAAAGCAATAACATGCCATCAGTTCATGTATAAATCATATTCAAGGTCCCCCTCCTAATTCACACACACACACCCCCCCCCCCCCCTTCAAAAACACATATGCTTCTTGTCTAAGGGGGAAAAAAACAGAAAAGGTTCACACACTTTCTACAAAGATTTATGTATTAAATCTGCTTTCAAAATAGTTTTGTCCAAAAGACATCCTGTATGCTATCGGTGAAGGGTTTCATATTTACATCACAAAACTCTCTTCCTTATCCAACCCCATCCCGCCCCACCCCTAAATTCCTCTCCTTTCCCTATGTAAAACTGAACAAAGTAGTTTCTTTGTAATCACACACTCACTAGAACTGAACACTTCAACTACAAGTTCAAGCAGCAACATGCACAAATATTAGCACTTTTTCTTTCCTTTTAAACTACTTTTCAAGATAACTCTCACCAAAAACTTTCAATTTCATTCTCAGTTGTTCTCTCTTTTTTGCCTCATGCGTAGTCTGTTTTTCATCTTGTTGAAATAATATCTTTCTGGATTAGTCACTTTGATCCTGGCTCTGTACAATCTTTTGGCCTCGGCTCCTGTTAACCGCCCTTTGGAAGCCAGGAGAACATGATGCCCCAAGCTCTTTTGACAGGCACTCAACGACAGCAATGGCACTGAAAGGGAAAGGAGATATTGGGATCACCCATCAACGTGCTTTTTACCCCTGTTCATTAATATCATCTAACATATGTTACAATTAATACATTCTAATTCATGATACGAAAAAAAGAAAAACACATCTTATAATTCTTTATTGCCAACAGCATATCCATGGATTAATACAAAGATCACAGTGACATCCATACCTTTCTCAATATTTCAAGATTTCAGAATACAATCTAGGTAATGTTTCAATACAAATCGGTGCTTACACTTTTTTTTGTTCGATTCCTTTTTACTTCTTTCTCCCCCTGTTACATAACACACAATGAGAAACTGAGCTGCCACTCTCCCTCGAACTACACTTCTGAGATCTGGTATGGCTGCCTCAACCACAGTTTAAGAATGTGACAAGTGACTGCTCCTTCTTCATCTTCCTTGTCCTTGGAGGTGTTTGTCTAGCACGCAGAAGACCTATGAGGTTGAAACGCGTCATGTTTTGTCTGGTAATTCTTTGTCCATGTTAACTGGCAGAGTTATTTCAAATACCTTTCAAAATTTGTTTCAATATCCACCTGCAGTCACCTCACTTTGCAACTAACCAAAGTTTGAGGGCCACTGAGTGTATACCAGTCCTACAAATTGCATGCTGAAAAAACAAGGGCTATGTTAGGGTTACTGTGAAAGCTTTCAATGTTAGTAACGACTCTGGCAAAGGCAACAACGTGTGCTGCTAACCTACTTGCTGTCGCTTCTGTTTCTGAATTCTAGTTTGCTGGCACACCTCAGCTGAAGGCAAACCAGCATTCAATATGACCATGGCAATTCACTGCCACCTCGCTGCTGACATGAAGCTGACAAGTTCTCAACCTGTTCAGTTGCCGAGCACGTGCACCAACGTTGTTGTACAGTGATAAGGTAAATGGTCTATGAAATGCTGTCATGCCAGAAGATGCACTGCATGCTGGTTCTGGTCCTGTACCATCTGCCACACTGAAGACGCATCTTAAGTTGCTGCTGTGTGTTTTCATAGGATCAGATTTACCACTAGCTGCTTTCTTACTCCCTTTTCAAATATTGTTGCTTTCTTTTTTAGTAAAAGACTTGGCATGTGCCCAGCTTCATCCTTTCTGTGGGTCTACTAAAACTCAGTTCTTTCATTCAATTTTGACAGTGGAACAAGAATGGGGGAACTGGTTAGTTCCCTTAAAGCTGTCCCATTGATACCTCCTGCTTCCTTGCCTGGGCATATCAGACAGGTGCCTGTTTGACTCACTTTGGCACAGCAGTATACATTGCCTGGACAGATCAGTGTCTGACTCACTTTGGCACAAATGTACTCTGCCTGGACATATCACATGTGCTTGTCTGACTCACTTTGGCACAGAGACATACATCACCTGGACATATCAGAGGTGTCTGACTCACTTTGGCACAGAGACATACATCACCTGGATATATCAGGGTGTCTGACTCTGACACAGCCTCATACATCACCTGGACATATCAGGTGTCTCTCTCACTTTGGCACAGACATAAATTGCCTGGACATATCAGAGGTGCTTTTTTGACTCACTTTGGCACACAGACATACACTGCCTGGACGTATCAGAGGTGCTTGTTTGACTCACTTTGGCACACAGACATACAGTGCCTGGACATATCATATCAGAGGCACTTCTTTGACTCACTTTGGCACACGAGACGCATACTGCCTGGACATATCAGAGGCACTTCTTTGACTCGCTTTGGCGTACAGACATACACTGCCTGGACATATCAAAGGTGCTTGTTTGACTTACTTTGGCACACAGACATACACTGCCTGGACATATCAGAGGTACTTGTCCGACACTTTAGCACAGACACACATTGCCTGGACATATCAGAGGCACTTCTTTGACTCACTTGGCACATACATTGCCTGGAAATATCAGGCGTCTGACTCACTTTGGCACATACATTGCCTGGACATATCAGGTGTCTGACTCACTTTGGCACAGACATACATTGCCTGGACATTTCAGGTGCCTGACTCACTTTGACACATACATATATTGCCAGGACATATATGAGGCATCCTTCTGACTCACTTTGGCACAGAGGCCTTCACTGCCTGGACACAGGTGTTGACTCACTTTGGCACAGAGATATATATTCTGATCAACAACAGACATGGCATTATCTTTTTTAGACTGGGTTGTCTAGTCGCTTATAATCACGAGAGACGCCAGTGAGAGAGGGCGACCTAGCGAAAGAGAAAGAGGGAGAGATTGTGCGTGCGTGTGTGCATGCATGTGTGTGTGTGTGAGTGTGAGCGCACATGCGTGCACGCAGATGCAGACATGGAAATATGTGTGGGTGCGTGTGTGTGTGTGTGTGTGTGTGTGTGTGTGTGTGTGTGTGTGTGTGTGTTTGTGTGTGTGTGCGTGTGTGTGCGTGCGCATGCATGTGCCTGCACAGATACAGACATGGAATGCAACAAAAGGAAAAATGCACCAGAGAATGGCCATACAATTTGTAACTGGATGTGTGCAATATACTTACAGATTCCACTGAAAGAACTGTAAAGTCAATATTACTGAAGATTTTAAACTTAAAAGGAAACAATTATCCTTTTGACGAATAAAAACACTCCCACCTTTATTTGTTAATAACAAACTACTGTGATATTCTTGGTCAGATGCTGGTAAACGCATATATGTCAGTTAGTAAGCCTACTGATTTTCCCTGCGCTGAATGCAGTCTTTAAGGGCAGAATGCAGTCCTCAAGGCAGAATGCAGTCTTTAAGGGCAAAATCTGAACCTCCGTATTAATTTTAAAAATTGGGTGATTTTATTGAAAACAGAAATGAAAAAAAATAGAGAAACGATGTAAACACTTTGGTATACCAGTTTACAAGGAAAAAATTGTTCATTCATTGTAACGGAAAGCATGATAAAATGTTGATTTAATAACGGAAAGCATGATAAAATGTTGATTTACTGTAACCGAAAGCATGATAAAATGCTGATTTATTGCGTGCTGGTGACCTACTCATTTTTGTGTGCACCAGCTTTTAAAGAAGAAGAAAATGTTGATTTATTGTAACAGAAAGCATGATAAAATGTTGATTTACTGTAACAAGAAGCATGATAAAATATTGATTTATTGTAACGGAAAGCATGATAAAATGATTTGTCATGGAAAGCATGATAAAATGTTGATTTATTGTAATGGAAAGCACGTTTAGTCGTTAAAATGTTGGTTTCTTGCAACGGACAGCATTATAAAATATTGATTTATTGCACTGGAAAGCAACTAATGTTTCCAATACTGGAATTCACTGAAATTTTATTTTACTTTGCTATAATATAATAAAAAAAATGCAACAGGAAGCAATGACTTATTCCACAATGCTCTCGGGGGGGGGAAGGAGAACATACACACAAAAACAAAAACAAGAAAAACAAAACTGGTATTCTTGCACACACTTTCAATTCAGATGTACAATGGTCATGACTGTCGGTTCTTTCTTTTGCATGACAGATCCAAGCCACGAATGGGCCTGGCCTCCTGCATCATAGCCAAGTTCCACTGTCACTTTTCATTTCTATTTTTCAACCATCATCCTTTCAATCCACCTACAATGGTCACTGCAGTTTTCATGGGGCAGCCATACTTTACAGGGGGTGTATCATTTCTACAACACCAAGTTTATTTCCAAAATAAGTCTATTGAATTTTTTTTTTTTAAACTGTTCTTTCCTTTTTTTTTATAATCTCTCTCTCTCTCTCTCTGAATCTCACACACGTACCTTGTAGCCAGCTAAGCCATATTCCACACACACACACACACACACACACACACACACACACACACACACACGCACACACACATATACACACAGAGTCTAAGAACCTAGAAGTATATGCAGTTAGCTGTGGATGTGTGTGCGTGTGTGTTCGATATCTAATGTCTGACCACTGTGGCCACTTACCTCTTTCCGGTCACTGCTGACGTTTTCCATGATGGCCAAACAAACTAGTCCTCTCCCATTCTGCCAATTAAGAGTAAACTAAGTGCAAGTGCACTTTGACTGTCTATACCGCTTTCTCAACCGTCACTGTTGATTCAGTGGCACCTGGGTCGTTTAACTGACAAATCTACTGTTACTGCTGATTCAGTGGCGCCTGGATTGTTAACTTACAGATATAACTGTCACTGTTGATTCAATGGTACCTGGGTCATTTAACCAACAGATCTGTATATATACAATGGTACAGTCAGTCCAGGCTGCTCTTGCCTTGAACCCAGAAGTTTTGTTCTTCAATTCTTCTTTGATGAAATGAAGCAACCTCACACCAGCAGTCACTTCAAACATTGCTGCCCTCAAACAGCACATCTCAGCAATCAAAACTAGCCAAAAACCCATATATAGAAAAAATGTAGGGTCACTTGAGTGAGACTCAAGACGGGATCGACGATTATTTACGTCTGGCAGACATGTGGCACAGGGCTGAATAGCGATGAGGCTAAAATGCCTCTTTTGCTGTTTGCTTGGCAACTGAAAACAGTTGTTGGTTTGTTGTTTTTTGTTCCTTTTTTTTTTTTTTTTCGTTTGCTTCTTAAAACTTTTTTTGTTTGTTTGTTTACCTTGCAACTGAAATCAGTTTCGACACTTGTCACGACACTTTTTTTTTTTGGGGTGTTCCTTCACCTTCTTGCAATTAAACAAGTTAACTTTCCCAAGGCCTAAACTGTACAAACTTTTCGTTCATGAACCCAGACTGGTGTTTCCATACCAACCCCAACATATTTGTTCTTAACTGGGCTATCTGTCAGATCAACATCTGTGTTGTGCAAACTGCACCATCCCTGGTTACTATCTGTCAGGTCACTGTCCCAACATCTCTGTGTTGTGCAAATTGCACCATCCCTTGTTACGATCAGTCAGGTCACTGTCCAACATTTGTGTTGTGCAAACTGCACCATCCCTGGTTACTATCGGTCAGGTCGCTGTCCAACATCTCTTGTGTTGTGCAAACTGCACCATCCCTGGTTACTATCGGTCAGGTCGCTGTCCAACATCTCTGTGTTGTGCAAACTGCACCATCCCTGGTTACTATCGGTCAGGTCGCTGTCCAACATCTCTGTGTTGTGCAAACTGCACCATCCTGGTTACTATCGGTCAGGTCGCTGTCCAACATCTCTGTGTTGTGCAAACTGCACCATCCTGGTTACTATCGGTCAGGTCGCTGTCCAACATCTCTGTGTTGTGCAAACTGCAC
The DNA here is from genome assembly GCA_016801955.1 of Conus betulinus. Lineage (NCBI taxonomy): Eukaryota > Metazoa > Mollusca > Gastropoda > Neogastropoda > Conidae > Conus > Conus betulinus. The sequence goes on along the minus strand of JADBJO010000563.1, from coordinate 428,465 downwards.
CATCCCTGGTTACGATCAGTCAGGTCGCTGTCCAACATCTCTGTGTTGTGCAAACTGCACCATCCCTTGTTACAATCAGTCAGGTCGCTGTCCAACATCTCTGTGTTGTGCAAACTGCACCATCCGTGGTTACTATCGGTCAGGTCGCTGTCCAACATCTCTGTGTTGTGCAAACTGCACCATCCCTGGTTACTATCGGTCAGGTCGCTGTCCAACATCTCTGTGTTGTGCAAACTGCACCATCCCTGGTTACTATCGGTCAGGTCGCTGTCCAACATCTCTGTGTTGTGCAAACTGCACCATCCCTGGTTACTATCGGTCAGGTCGCTGTCCAACATCTCTGTGTTGTGCAAACTGCACCATCCCTGGTTACTATAAGTCAGGTCACTGTCCAACATCTCTGTGTTGTGCAAACTGCACCATCCCTGGTTATGATCAGTCAGGTCACTGTCCAACATTTGTGTTGTGCAAACTGCACCATCCCTGGTTACTATTGGTCAGGTCACTGTCCAACAATTACATTTCTGTGCTGTGCAAACTACACATCCAATACTCATCTTTCCGATCACTATCCTGGATCAAGCTGCACAAACTACACCATCCCAGGTGACTGACCAATCTTTCATGTCACTATCCTGGATCTACGAGTTATGCGAAGAACACCATGCAAGGTTCATGAAAAGTGAATGCCAAGTTCCTCTGGAACTATTGGGGGCATGCTCAGGCAAGTTTCTTCATAAATACTCACCATGATGGAAACAAAGCCCGAAAGTTTTAAATTTGCACTTCCGGCACAAACACTTCATCTATTACAACCACAACATTCCTTTAAAGTTTGCAATTTTCTGGGAATAAACAAGTGGTATCCATGTTCAAAAGACTGTTAAACTATATTTCACTGCCTATTCAAAACAGCCTGAAGCTCAAAAGGCCTAATGAAGCTAGGCCAGTAATAAAAGATCATTTGAAGCTGTCCTGAGACAACAACAGTAGAAAAAAAAAAGGGGGGGAAGAGAGAAGAAGGAAGGAAGAAAAGAAACAAGGTCGAGATCCCCCCCCCCCCCCCCCCCCCCCCCCCCCCCCCCCCCCCCCAAAAAAAAAAGAAAAAAGGGGAAAGAAGAAAGAAAGAGAGAAAGAAGGAAGGAAGGAAGAAAAGAAACAAGATCGAGATCTGTGTCCCCCCCCCCCCCCCCCTCCCCCCAAAAGTCTAAACAGTACTCTACTTAGTACAGATTGATATCCTAGTTGGATGGACCCAAGCCATGTGATCAGACCATTTTGATTAATAAGACTTAAGTTATCTCTCAATGCTACACAACACTAGAAAATCAAGATGGCTCCAAGTCGATCCTGAGGCTATCTCATATTAAATAAAGGCACAGTTTTACTAGAGTAAATCTCTGAATTAACAATTCAATTGAGTAGAAACAACAATGATGCCAGAAAGATGCAACGAGAAGCAAACTTCTCAGTCAACAAGCTAAATATTTCATTCATTTAAACATAATGTACTTGAACAAACTCTTGTATATCGACAAAAATATAAGCTTGGTACTTAAAGCTGTTTATAACCCTTTTGATCTCCTGTATTGTGACTCGTATATGAGCATATATTACATGGGAATAAGCTACAGATCCCTACCCTTAATCACTTCTGAGGTTACCTCTTGCCAAACAATGGCATAATTTTAGCAAAAATTATGGACAAAAAATTATGGACAAAACTGCATGACAGATTTGCTTATATTTCACAACAAAAATAGCAAAACTTCAAAAAGCAGACAATCCCATTGAAAATCTCTGACACTCTACCTCAAAATCACTCATTATGATGGTGCCATACTTAGTGACCCTGCTTCCACAAGTACCAAAGAAGCAAAGAAAGACATACTACACAGCACATACTTTCAAGTAAAGGTCTATTCAAAAATCCCTAATGACTGAACATTGTTAAGGGCAATAAATCGAACAAAACAGAACAAAACCATCCACTAAAACTATTAACACTTCAGCATTTGAATAAATGCTCTGACCTACTGGAGTAATTTTCCTTTTGTTTTGATTTTACTCACTTCTTAGTAAACTCCAAACCTCCATTTCCAATTCAAGAGTAGCTTAAAAAACGATCTAAAAAGATAAAAGGCCACAGAGAAAAATACAGAAAACAGTTCTGAACTGGTTCAAGTGTTCATAATACAAGAGAGAGAGAGAGAGAGAGAGAAAGAGAGAGAGAGAGAGAGAGAGAGGGGAGAGAGAGAGAGGCTTCGGAAAAGCTGTAGGTTTACAACTGTGCGCCATTTTCTTAGCTTAAGAAAAAAAAAAGGCACAAAATGAATGCATTTGGCTTCAAAACTGTTCTGAGCAAAATACCTCACCAATCCATTATTTTCTGAGAGCATTTCCTTGCCAACACATGAATCCCTGTCTCGACAGACATGCCCAAGTCACTGCCCAGTTTAAGTCATATACATTTGATAGCTCATTGGGTTAAGGTCTGGGGGAGGCAATAATGAATAGGCCATGGCTGGGATGCTAGCCTTCCTGGAAAACCCACTGAGCTATGAGTAGCTATGTACTGAATGAAAGCATCACTGCTGAATGAATACACTGTGTCTGCCTATGTACACAATACCTGCACAGGTATGTATGCCTGGAATCTGTGTGTGTGTGCGCGCACCTGCACGCATGTGTGCGTGTGTGCACGTTCTTGCACAAGCATGTGCTTGATGTGTCTGTGTAGTTTAGTGTTGCTCTGTACTTTTTGCTATTTTCCTGATTTTCTATTGAGACCTTTTTGTCACTAAAAATTTGTTCAGAATTTTGCTATCAATGCACACCCTTTTATGTCAGAACAATTTGTTCGTTCAGATATTACAGGCAAGAATCTGAATGATTAAACTGTTCTGACATCAAAACGTCAACTCTGATAGGAACAAAGTGTTTTCACATAAACACATGACCACCAAGATGTTTCAACATGCAATGCATGTTACCACCAAGATGATTTTATGTCAAAACAATTTGTTTCTTCACATTTCACTGCCAATCCAAACAAACTATTTTGACATACAGACACAACTCCACTGGAAACCAATTCTCAACTTGCACTTCAATTTCAAACTCTGACAAACCACATTTAACAGGTAAGAGAAGGAGAGGGGAGAGGAGTGGGTAAAATGTCATATGAGTGGATGGTGATGACTTGGACAAGAGGTAATGGTATGAGAGAGAGAAAAGAGAGAGAGAGAGAGAGAGAGAGAGAGAGAGCAACTTACATATTAAAAGAAAAAAATTACAGCCAAGACCAAATTTAGTTACCACCAGCCGCCGAAGTGAAGTGGTTAGCGTCGCGGACTCCCGGCCGGGAGGTCGTGGTTTTGAATCCCATCAGAAGTCATGTGGGTTTTTCTGCCCCGACCAGCTCCTACCCAGAGATGAGTTGCTGCGGACTCAGTTGGGAAAGACTGGGACCACACAGTCAAGTTTCATCCACTTAATGGATGTGTTTCTGACAGTGTTGCTCAAATTTCATGACCAACACTGCAGGTGCCTGTATCTCTCGGGCCTGGTTGACGCCGGGATATCTTATGAAAGGAAGCGTACAGTACAGTCCTGTCATGTAGTCTCAGACTGGAAAATCTCAGAAATGGAAATCCGTATCATCATCTTAATCATCCTCATTCTCATCGATCTGCATAAATTTTTAAAAAAATGTCTCAAATTCTGTAGCCTTCATGCCCTGCTCTCATGGTGACCTCAATTTCGATGTCCTCTCCATGTCTGTGGCCTTGGTTTGGTTCCGTCGGGGTCACCGGTAACAGCAAGTCCATGGGGTTATCGTTGGACGGACGTGGTGGCGCCCTCCGGAGGGAGAGCTCACTCACACCAGCTCCACTAAGCAATTATTGTCATCAGTAAGGGGCTAGTAGGTGGTGTCCTGCGCATGTAAGATCAGAACAGGCGCCACTGAACACAACCAAGTGACTTAGCAGCAGTGCAGCGTCTCCTCCGGTGGGTTGCCTCTTGACTTGACACTGACTGCTCCCTGTGGATTGCCGGTGCCGGGGCTGTGGCCGGACCGACAGGGCTGTGGCTGTGGACAGGGTGTCAGAATGAATGGCATGGGTGCACTGCTTCCGAGGTGGCGCAGAGGTTGGGACAGCAAAAAAAAAAAAAAAAAAGGTTACCAACCTACCTGATCATTTAAATCTGAACATAATATTAACAAGAATTTCACTTCTGACAATTCCTGCTAATAAGACAATGTTCATACTTTCGCAATATTTGACAGAAACCAGCATGGTTATGTAGAAAATAACTTAAATCATAATGCATGACAACACGCATCACAAATGCATGAAAACACGCTTGCATATGTACATGTTTCATATTTCATTATTTCTCATCTGTGTTTTCTGGAAACCTTTTAACAGACTCACACACCACCACAGAAAAGTCTCTTCATTTGGGTTTCCAACTTCAACTGTGCCCTTCTGTTCCTTGTGCGTATAGCATCCTTCATCCTTTCTTGGCGATATTTTTCAGGATTGAAGTATTTCATACGCGCCCTGTACTGACGCATATATTCGGCATGCGAGTGCGTCTTTGGCCCTATTCCCCTCTCTGTCCTCTCTGTTGCTGAAAATACATGGCCACTTGTGTAATGGAATGAGCGAGTGTGTGTGTGTGTGTGTGTGTGTGTGTGTGTGTGTGTGTGTGTGTGTGTGTGTGTGTGTGCGTGCGTGCGTGCGTGCGTGCGTGCGTGCATGCGTGCACGTCTGCATGCATGCGTTCGTGCATGCTTGCGTGCATGCGTTCGTGCATGCTTGTGTGTGTGTGTGTGTGTGTGTGTGTGTGTGTGTGTGTGTGTGTGTGTGTGTGTGTGTGTGTGTGTGCATGTGCATGTTTTCATGTGTGTGTGTGCACACGAGTTTTCAAGTCACTGATAAAACGGCTCTACATAATTTCTGGACAAAAAAAGAGACATTTTTCCCTCCACCCTTCACCTTGGAGTTGATAGCCTAATATCTTCACAATGCTATGGGAGAATGTACATTAAAGAGCAAAAAAAAAAAAAAAAAAACTGTAAAACCTTACAGCTCCACCAGGTACATACTATAGGAGAATGTACATTACATGGCAAAAAAAAAAAAAAAAAAAAAAAAAAAAAAAACTACACTAGTTACAGCTCACCCAGTAACATACCATGGGAGAATGTACATTACATGGCAAAAAAACATAAAACCTTACAGCTTCACCAATAATATTCTGGGCAACTGCACCCTTTACCGCTTGATTCTGGCAAATTCAAAATAAAGAAAAACATGAATGCAGAAGAAAGTAAAAACTCTGTTTCTTCTTTTCTTTACAGCTCATTCATCTGCCGCCGCCAACAAAAAATAATCTCTCCCTTTCTTTCACTTTGAAAACTGCTCCAAAAGAGCCTTCATCATCTCTTCACACGAGGCCCATGAGAAGCTGTTTACCAACTGCACACAATCGTTTCACACAAGTCCCAGAGATGTTGTTTACCAACTGCAAACAGTCTTTTCACACAAGCCCCATGAGATGTTGTTTACCAACTGCCAACAGTCTTTTCACACACAAGTCCCAAGAAATGTTTACCAGGTCCCATGAGATGTTTACCAACTGCAAACAGTCTTTTTCACACAGGTCCCACGAGATGTTGTTTACCAACTGCAAACAATGTTTCCACAGAAGTCCCATGAGAAGTTGTCTACCAACTGCAACCAGTCTTTTCACAAAAGTCCCATGACAAGTTCTCTACCAGCTGAAACAGTCTTTTCATACAAGTCCCATGACAAGTTGTCTACCAACTGCAAAGTCTTTTCACACAAGTCCCATGACAAGTTCTCTACCAACTGCAAACAGTTTTACACACAAGTCCCATGACAAGTTGTCTACCAACTGCTAACAGTCTTTTCAAACAAGTCACATGACAAGTTGCCTAGCAACCACAAACAGTCTTTTCAAACAAGTCCCATCAAGAGCAGTTTGCTATTTGTACTGCATCCTCAGATGCACAAGTACGAATCTGAAGCTGTTTACCAACTGCATACCACAACAAATCCCATAAGAAGTTGTTTACCAACTGCATGCTGTTTCTTTTTAAGAAAAGTCCTGATGAAAATATTTATCAACTGTTTACTATCTCCTCTTCTGACAAAGTCAAGCAGCATAGATTTAGGGATTTCTTCATTTATTCTCTTGCATGTACCTAAGAAACTGACCATAATACATATTAAAACTATAAATCATACATTTTCTTATCTCTACGAATACTGGTCCGTCTGCAGTTTGGTTTGCAACTCCTAGCAGTTTTGAAGACCCTTTCGTGATCTTTCATGGTATGCAAGTAAAAATGCAGCAAGAAAAACAAAAACCACCCCCAACCTGCACACATACGCACATGCGTGTGAACGCGCGCGCACACACACACACACACACACACACACACACACACACATGGCACGTTGTTGTTTGTTCATCTTGTTGAACAGAGTTGGACTATGCCTGTCATGGCTTTGAGAACGCTTTCTAAACTTGGACTCTACCAGAAGAATGCTGACGCTTTAAGGGCACTGGGACTGCAGTCAGAGCAGGCTGAAAAGACGTTATATCGAAGAAACAACATGAGGCATGCTCACTTACACTGACATTTCTTTTCAAAAAATTGTAAAAATTTTTTAAAATGTTTTTTTTTTTCCAGTTAACAAGTGGTATTTCTCTCAACAGTCATGCACATAACTTTGTATTGAAAAACAGTATCCTTTACTGTGGACACATTTATAGTGCATCTCATTTCTTTCTTCTTTAAAGCCAAGCCAATCACATTACACATCGCCTATCTCAATATCTTCGCCATCATATCCATGCCTGTTCCTTATAAGAAAGAGGGTACAACATTAACCTGATCAAGAAATCCAGCCTGCTCTGACTGCAGTACCAGTGCCCTTAAAGCGTCAACATTCTGGTAAAGCCCATGTATAGAAAGCGCTCTCAAAGCCATGACAGGCATAGTTCAACTCTGTTCAACAGGATGAACAAGCAACAATGTGCCATTTCCGGCATGCTCACTTTCCAAAATAATCTCAGACTGTGTTCAACAAGATAAACAAGCAACAATGTGCCATTTCCGGCGTGCTCACTTTCCAAAAAGAATCTCAGAATGTCGGATGCAAACTACTCATTTTATGTCTGATGGGTGCTGCTCATTTCATAGTCTTTTCAGACCACTCCCGTCTCCCACACCTAACAAGTGTGCCCTCCCAAAACCTCTTGCCCCCATTTATGATTCATGATAAACAAGACATCATACCCCTCCCCTTCCCCATCATCAAGCCTACCCGCGATACACAACCAGAAAAATGGCTAAATCAATTGCAATCAACACATTTGCCCATCACTGTAATGGTTCGATCGATCATTGTATGCAGAAGTGCAGCATTATACCAAAACAGCCGCAGGGGGGACTGCCTTGAACACAGAATCATGGAAATCTGGATTGGAACTAGACATGGTATACGACTCCTGGTATTTAAGGGTTTCGCATTTTCTTTTTTTCCGTGCATTTTTTTTTTTTTTTTTTCCCCGGATGTTCGTTTCCCTGCCTCAGAAATCTGGGATCCTGGGATAGTTCCCCAGCCTGCTCTGAAGTGCGCACCATGCACTTTGCTGCTTACTCGTATTAACACACGATTTAAAGTTCTTATTTGGCACATGAATGAGAAAATGTGTGTTTGAGCTTTCAATTCGAATACGATAATGTTGACACAAGGACAAGGATGGAGTGTCAGGTTCCATACATATTCGTCATTTTGTGGAGAATAAAACCAAGAATCCTTTACTTTTCAAAGACCATATTATTACATGCAGATTACATTTTGTTTAATGAGATGCTGCTGAGACATAGAGAAGAATGTGAAGTTTAGTTTTGTCAGGTTCAATCTAAATTCCTCATTTATCTAGATTTTGTTTCTGCCCTTATGATGTCAAATTCTAAGATTATAAACAAACAATCTCTAATTTCAAAAGATCACACTGTATGTAAATTGCTAATTCCTTACTGAATTAGATGGTCTTCAGACAAGAAGAAAGAAGGGGAGTGTTTAGTTTTGCCATTTTCCTTACTAATTCATCGTTAATCCGACTTTGTTCCTGCCTTACAACGTGAAATTCGCGGCGTATAATGCAAAAAAAATTTTTTTTTTCAAAGAACACCATCACACGCAGATTATAACTTACTTTCGGAATGACAAGATGTTGAGCCAAGGAGAAGGATGGGGAGTGTTCAGCTCGATCTGATTCCATAGGAAGTGATTTTTTTTTTATCTAGATTTTGTTTCCATGGGGAGTGTTCAGCTCTGTCAGATTCCATACCAAGTGTTTTTTTTTTTTTTTTTTTCCTTGATTTTGTTTCTATGGCGAGTGTTCAGCTTTGCCCGATTCCAAACCATGTGATTCTTCAGCTATGTTTTGTTTCTATCTTATGGTATAAAATCTACATAGTATAATCCAAAGGATCTTCTATTTTTTTTCATACACTTTACATGAAGATGACTACCATCTCTTTCAATGAGAAGATAAGACAGTGACAAGGATGGGAGGTGTCGAGCTTTGTCTTGTTCTATATTCTGCCTTACATGCAAGATCTGCAGAGCATAATCCAAAGGTTCTTTCCTTTTTCAAAGACACATCACAGCATGTGGATTATTACTTTCTATTTCAGTATTTCAGCAAGATGATGCCGAGACAAGGAAAACAGACAGAAGGATGGGGGTGCTGTATCTAGCTTTGTCAGGTTCCTTACAAGTCATCATTTCTTGACATTCTGTGCCTGTCTTACGATATAAAAAATTGTAGAGCATAATGTAAAGAATCTTTCATTTTTCGAAGACCACATAAAATGTAGACTATAACATTCAATTAATCTCTATGTGCCAACTTCAGTTGCTTTTATTTCAAAGATAATATTACATGATAATTACATTCAATCAATTTATATCAGGTCAAATACATACTTGCTATCATCAGTCCAAAAGCTGTGGTACATAATGGTAAAGGGAAAAAAAAATTTTAATCCTGGTACTGACACAAATACACATCAACCCCTTCCCCTGGATTCAAAATCGATTTGGATGTACCAACTGGTGCCCTAATCAAGAGTACATCAACAAATGTATGCACCTGTGCATTTAAAATATGTGTGTGTGTGTGTGTGTGTGTGTGTGTGTGTGTGTGTGTGTGTGTGTGTGTTTTCTTCAAACTACAATGAACAAGCACAGCTGTCATATCACAACCAGTAACCGTTGTCATTTACTTACAAAGTCAGCCACTCACAACATGATTTGGCCGTACAATGGTCCCACAAAAATCTTTTCATTCAGCTCTACATGTTGTTCCCCTGCTCCTTTATTTTGTCTGATCACCACAACTGTGTGGAGTTAAACAGTTCCCTTTCCAACTTCTGTTCTCTCCAATGCACAGGTAGCACAAAGCAGCTTGCACAATTGCAGCCACTCACAGCCCAGTTCTCCTGATCACCCAGCTGATGCCAACCAGAACAAGTTGCAGATTTGGACTCTTCTTTATCAGCAACTGATCTGTCTCATCTGCCTAGGCCCATTACTATGAACCACTGCATCTTCAGTGTCTTACCAGAACATTACTTCTGTGCTTTGATTCAATGTCGGACACACTATAGCCATATTAGGGGTCATCATATTCAACATGGGTTACATTTTCAGAGTCTTTTTACATTAATTTTGAATGAGGTACATAGTTGCTTTTCAACTGGTACAAAGCTACTTTTCAAATGGTACAAAGTTGCTTTTCAAACTTGCTTTTAACTGGTACAAAGCTAAATTTCAACTGGTACAAAGTTACTTTTCAAAAGTTACTTTTCAACTGGTACAGTTACTTTACTACTAAGAATTATGGCTGATTGTGACATAAGCACAAATGTAATTTTAAAAATTCATGGGTCAGAAAGAAGGAGTAATACATAATCAATTGAAGAAAATTCATTGAAGTACTGCTTTGTTGCTGCCTTTAAATTATACATCATTACATGTATAAATAAACACTGTATCTGCCCATCTGATTTCTTCGGTAATAAACATAAGACCTGTAAACCAACATGAATTAAAACGTAATAAAGAAAAAGGAAAAAAAGAGATACATGATCTCTTTTACACCCATTTCAGACAAATGTAAAGGGAAAAAAAAAAAAAAAAAAAAAAAAAAAAAATGACGACAAAAAAAAAACGACCTTACTTCTGTGAAAATTCTTAATTCTAATGTCATAAAATGATCAATGCTTAGACTCACATTCAAATTACCCATTTGGTCCTTATTTTTAGGGGGGAAAAAATTCTTTAAATCCTATATGAAGAAAACTGATGACACCAACAGAAGAAAAAAGCTTCTTCAAAGTAATAAAAACTAATGCCAATTATGCCAGCAGGATATACAGATCTCTTTCAGTTTCAATTAAAGACCAAATTTTCAGTTCCAAGGTCATAAGATTTTCAAATTCTATTACTCCTTAAGTTCATTACATTATCAAACTAAACTGTCCTACTATATATCAAAAAAAAAAAAAAAAAAAAAAAAAAAAACCCCCCCCCCCCCCCCCACCCACTTCTCTCTTCAAAATCATATGTGAAGAAATCAGAAACACTAAAATAACTGGAAACCAAATAAAAAAACGATTCAATATAATAAAATAATAACCATGCTTGCTAGCAGGATGAGGTGTGAAAACCCTAAACATGGATTTCTTTATCCCTGGTACATCTAGGGCAAACTAGTCCTGATTTGTGCTTTATCTCTGCATAAATGCCACTGGTTCAATAGGACACTCGCTACATTAACACCAACTACTTTAAAGTACATCACTGGCTACACCGACTAGTTTAAAAGTACTACACTGGCTATATTAATTAGTTTAAAAGTACAACACTGGCTATACTGACTAGTTTAAAGTACAACACAGGCTACTCTGATGAGTTTAATGTACAACACAGGCTACACTTACTAGTTTATGGTGCAACACTGGCTACACTGACTACCGTAAAGTTTCGGTCTATTGAGCGCACCTGTATATAAGGCGCACCCACTAAATTTTTTTCAAATCTGAATTTTTTTCACACAATAAGCCGCACTGGTTTATAAGCCGCAGATATATACAACAAAAGTAAAGTCCATAATCTTAGGATTTATCACATTTATTCAGTGTCATCGTCCTCCTGTCCACCGAATCTGCTGAGTTTTCTTCTTCTTCGTGTCGCGAGTTGAACAGAAATAGTAGCGCTTCCTCCGCCATCTTGTCACCGACTTCAGCCCTCGTTTTCACTGTAGCTTTCCTCTAGAGGCAAGGTGAAGGTCACTGCTGCTCTGTCGCTTGCACTGTCATCTGCTGCAGCACAGTCCAGCCTGGCGAAAACTCAGTCTTCGCGATCGTTTTCTAATTCAAGCCATCTGCACTTCTTCCCTCTGAAGGCCTTGGTCGTCTTCTTGTAACAAGACAGTTCTCCACGCTGCTTCCTCCAATGTCGTTTCATTGATTCATTTATTCCAAGCTCCTGTGCAGCTGCTTGATTGCCTTTTCGATGGCTAGGTCAATCGCCTTCAACATGAAAGCTGCATCGCAGGCATTTCGTCACGTTTTCGGCATGATGAGGGTTGTGTACTTGAGCAAATGTTCTGAATGCTTCAATGTGTGCGCCTCTGATATAAAAATGTGAGCAGTTAACACTGTTACAACTTGAACAGTCAACACTTTAACATGGAGCTCATTGAAAAAAATCATGAACAATAAACAGGATATGGTGAGTTACAGAGAAGCTAAGAATAGTCATGGGTGTGATGTTCCTGGAATTGGAAAAATCCCCAAAAATAAGCCGCATCACTGTTTAAGGCGCCATGTTTTAAAGCTGGGGAAAAAAGTCACGGCTTATAGTCCGAACTTTATGGTAGTTTGAAGTACAATACTGGCTACACTGAAAAAGTACAACACTAACTACACTGACTAGTTTAAAGTACAACACTGGCTACACTATTTTAAAGTAGAACACTGGCTACACTGACTACTTTAAAGTAGAACACTGGCTACACTCACTAGTTCGAAGTACAATCCTGGGTACACTGACTACTTTAAAGTAGAACACTGGCTACACTGACTAGTCTAAAGTACAACAATGGCTAAACAACAAACACTTTCATCTGACATTTGAAGACCGACAATACAATGTTGAAAGACATTGTCCAACACCTCTGCTTCAAAGCATCAAAGCCAGTTTCTACTTTAAAATAGTGTAGCCAGTGTTGTACTTTAAACTTCAAAGCATCAGGAAAGCAAGGGAGAAGGAGGCAGTGAAAAGCAAATGAGTCCACGGTCAGACTGGATCAAACCCACTGCAACAGTCCTTACTTCATGGTGCTAACAGACGCTGTTTCATGTCAGTGATGAGCAAAGACCTAACACTTTCCTACACATGTTCAAACACTACATTTCTCTGCATCTTCCTGACCATTTTTTTCTTGTTTCATGTATGAGTATACATGCATGCTTTTGCAAGGTTGTTTGTGGATTTGTCTATAATCTTTGTTCAGAGATCTCGAGGGCTGGGGGCAAGGTGTCGTTTCTTCAAACTTGTGTATAACTGACTCTGTGATGACAGTGAACACAAACTCTTGTATAAACCTAAGAACCCTGCTGGGCCATCACAAATGTCACATACTGCTCACCAATTTTAATGTTTCATTGCTGTAACGATTCTATTTAGAACTAGCTTTTCATATTGAACCAATATGGAATAGAGTACTGCCAATAATGCTGAGCATTCAGCGAGTTATTTACCTAACACATTCATAATAATTGAAACCGAAGACAATCCAATTTTTATGAAATTACCGTAGTGATATAACTTTCAGTTTGAAACTTTTCTACACTCAATAATAAGGAAATTGTGCACCTATCAAAATCCACACTCCCCACCCCCCCCCTATCCACACCCTGTATGCATGTGCTATATACATCCCCATTGAGTATTCCCATTCTGACCACGACTTTGAAAACCGACGACCAATCCCAAAACCAACTCCAAACCCTCTGCCAGTTCCTTGCATAATCTAGGCACAGGCAAGAAGAATACAGACATTTCACTGTCTTTTGTCTCTGTCTTTGTCTCTGTGATTATCTAAGAACAGCTAATTCTGGGAATCTTACTGTAAAGTTGCTGCCTCTGCTGCCTGGTGACCCATTCTTTTTTCGCACTGCACAATCAGCCTCCCTGTCACACATCATTCATAACCATGCCTTCAAGTCCACAAGCATAATAATGACCATCTTTCAGCACCTTCTTCACATTTTCCCAAACTGTCTGATGCCTCCAGAATGTCAGAGACTGGATGACCAAGAACATTGTTTGAAGTGATGAAAAAAAAACGACACTTGGCTCTGTTGCCTCTTAAACTTGTTAGCAACAGTATTCAAACAACCTCTCAGCCTACACCCATTTCCATTTCCACACAGCTAAACACTCCAGTTCTTTGCGAGCAAAATCAGACTGTTCGAACTGCCCATTCTACATGTGCAAACATTTACAGCACTGCGATGTGACACCTATTGGCTGGTAGCCAATGGACGAACATCATTAACAAGTGTGGTGGGGGACTCCAACCACCAACAGGATTCCATCCAGATGCAACTGATCTCAGTGCAATGGATCAAATAGCTGGCCTGGAGTATACCCAAACATTCCCCGCACAACTGCTACGCAGAAGACATGTTACAGCGTCCAACAATATAGTAACAGGTATATATGGGATGCTTACTGAGTCAGAGACATCTCAGGATTCAAATAACCTCTTCAGTTAGTCCATACTGCTGCCTTCTCTCCCTCTGTGTGTGTGTGTGTGTGTGTGTGTGTGTGTGTGTGTGTGTGTGTGTGTGTGTGTGTGTGTGTGCATGCATGCTTGTGTGCATGTTCCTGATCACAAAACAGAATCCAGGATTGAAACAAGTGCACTAATTCAATTCAGTTAATAACGGCCGTTGAAGTTTATAATTCATAAATTTGCATTCGATTTGAGTGAAAATGAATTCAGTTTACTTGCCCACTGAGCTGGTTAAAAAAAAAAATTTTTTTTTTTTTTAAATCACATCTTGAAATTAACTTTCGATCAAGTGAGCCAAGTTCCTATGTAGTTTGGACATTTTTTGTGATATGAAAATGGCATGATTTATATTCAATAACTTGAGGGAAAAAATTCACACAAATGCTTTTATTCACATAGTAAACATTATCCACCTCCTTCAGAGTCCAGCACTGTTGTGAAAACTAACATTCTCAAGCAGGTACTGAACCCCCAAATATCCAGTGTGTTTAGATCACTTTGTAAGTGGGTTTCAAATGCAACCATCAACTCTGAACAACTCTGAAATAAACACAGACTGACAAAAACTTCGCAGTCGAGCTATACTTCTATCATTTTAACAATCAATGAGGCAGATTTTTTCATCTTAACACCAGAACACTGTGGTAACACTTGAAACTCCATTTTCTCGTGAGCACATATCATGACTACATTCTTCATCCATGTACAAACTGAATAAATGAGATGACTCACACATGTTGGCATATGCCCTTAAATGTTCCACTCTAGAAGCCGACTTGTTCTGAAATTTTCAATAGTTAACATGAAACTATATTTCTTGTCAACTAGTGATGTACAGTCACTACTTCACTGCTCAAATTTATTGCTGAATAAGACTTACAAGTATTCAACAACTGGGATGTTGAATGAATCATTTGGACGTAATTCATGGCATGTAATTTGATGTGAGAAATTTTTGGATTTAAGAATGCCTACAGAACTTGAGTTTCGCTTGACTTTTTTTTATGTGAAAGTTACCTACACACATACTTTAAACAAAATTCAGATCTGCGCAAGTGTTGAAAGTTGTAAGAATTTGCTATTAATAAAAACACAATCAGCATTAACTAGGGTCATCTCGACAAGGAAAAATGTTGTAATCTTCGATTGTTCATAACTTCACATCTACTTTTTATGGTAAAAAAAAAAAAAAAAAAAAAAAAATACACTGTAAAACTAATCTCTTAATTCCGTCACACAACTCAGTATTTAGTATTTCTGTTTTGTACTGTTCGTTTTTTTTTTTTCAGTGCAAATAAAAAAAAAGCTATTTTACCAATCAAATTTGAACTGTTTACAATGGAATCTATAAAAAGGTATGATGCAGAACATATTTTGTGCCAGCTGTCCATGCAACATCTGCTTCCCACCAGCAGACCATTCTACAGAGCTTCCTGTCTTCCAAAACAACAGTGTTTTCTGCATCTCTTATAAATTTTGTGAGGGGGGGGTTTACGAGAAATCCCAAGATTAAATAGTGGTGCGAAATTATAAACAAAATCACACTCACAAACTATTTAAATGGAGTGTGTTCAGTATCTGAAATTTCATGATGTAGTATCTACATGTACAGCCGCTTGATGTGACAGTGTGAAGCTATGAACAAATTGGAATTATTCTTTTAAAAAAAAAAAAAAAAAAAAAATGCGATTTCCCTATTTTTCTAAAGAACAATCCCATTTTGTTTGGTTTTTGACACTGTGTGATGTAATAAACACTCTTACAATTCCTCCTCAATATGGAATAGATTATCACAACATCAAAAAAAACACACACACACACACACAGTACACTAGCCTTTCTTTCACAAAATCAGTTTACCTTCAAACAGAATACTGATGTTACACTTTTAAAAAAAATTTTTTTTTTAACTTCAAAGTCACAACAACAACAACAAAACAGAAAAGAAAAAAGGGACAGCTTTCCATGCTTAAGGCCACATTATACCTGTTTGTAAACTCATCCATCCCTACAACATGCATGCATGCATGTGACTGTGTTTGTGTGTACATATATGTAATTATGTCTCAAAAACTTTATGTTGGCAAAATGCGTTTTCTTCATCCTTAGTCGTTTTAATACTATCCTGTTATATTAATCAACTAATGTGAGCTGATTCAACTGAAAGAGGTTCAAGGCTGCTCACTGTCCTAAATCCTATCACAAGAAGAGCAAGGAAATTCAAAATATTTAACTTCCCCTTGGGGGGGAGGGAGGGGAGGGAGAGTGGGAGAGAGAAGGGAAGAGAGAGAGAGGGGGGGAGGGAAGAGAGAGAGAGAGAGAGAGAGAGAGAGAGAGAGAGAGAGAGAGAGAGAGAGAGAGCCCTGATAAAGAAAGGTTTACAAAGACATCTCTTTTAAAAACCAAATTAGCAAAGTAACAAGCTGATCATTACACAGACTCACACTCAACATCAATACATGAATCAACATACAAAACATAAGACCTTATCAAATATAAACTAAGTGTCATTGGCAAGGTTAATATATTGTTCAAAGCAGTCATATCTCCTGGGACTATATTGTTCAAAGCAATCATATCTCTCTGGGACAATATTGTTCAAACCAATCAAGTCTCTTTGGGACAATCAGTACTACTTTTCTTTTGGCTGAACTTTATTTGCCAAAAGTACTCCTACAAGAAAAGTCTTACATAAAGTATAACATTCATATTTTCAAACATACATTATCAGGTATGTGGTCTCTCTCTCTTCTGTTAGCTCTATTTCACACTCATCATTACTGCTACTGGGTTTCAGCCATTCTAGCTGCATCAAGTATTTACTCAATTAAGCTTGTTTCATACCGTGAACTGAAGAATATACCAGGGTCAAAGAAAGAAAGAAACACTGGTAAACCAATATCCTGAAGTTAGTAGCACCTCTGCCAATTTCAAACAATTTGTCCACTGGTAACACGAAGCTGTCAACAGTTACTTATCATAATGGACATTATGATGGGACCGATGGCAGCAGAATATATACCATAGTTTACGGACTACAAGGCTTTTTGCTAACTTAATTGACCAGGAATTTCAAAAGCAATTCTAGGGTCAGGACGACCACCAGCTCTGTTGCCTATTTTCCTGCGTTCTACAAGGTAAGCTATGGTGCAAGTTCGCTAGCAACAAAGGCTGAAGTGGCTCTTTCCATCGCTTCCAACTTGTATTGTAAGTCTTCCCCAATGTTGTGCCTGTGCCACTGGGGCCACACAACAGTTGCCGTAACCCTGAACCTTCACTGCATCTGCCATTGTCTCCAGTACCCTGTACCTTCACTGTACCTGCTGTTGTCTTCATAACATGAATCTTCACTATACCTGCCATTGTCTTCATTACAATGAACTTCACTGTACCTGCCATTGTTTTCGTTACCCTGAACCTTCACTGTACCTGCCACTGTCTTCATTAACCTGAATTTTCACTGTACCTTCCATTGTCTTCGTTACCCGGAACCTTCACTGTACCTGCCATTGTTTTCATTAACCTGAACTTTTCACTGAACCTTCCACCGTCTTCAGTTCATTACCTTGAACCTTCACTGTACCTGCAATTGTCTTCATTACCCTGAACCTTCACGGTACCTGCCACGGTCTTCTTTACAATGAACCTTCACTGTACCTGCATTTATCTTCATAACCTGAACCTTCACTTTGTACCTGCCATTGTCTTCATAACATGAACCTTCACTGTACCAGCCATTGTCTTCATTACCCTGAACCTTCACCGTACCTGCCACTGTCTTCATAGCATGAACCTTCACTGTACCATCCATTGTCTTCATTACCCTGAACCTTCACCATACCTGTCACTGTCTTTATAACATGAACCTTAACTGTACTTGCCATTGTCTCTTCATAACCCTGAACCTTCACTTTGTACCTGCCATTGTCTTCATAACATGAACCATCACTGTACCCGCCATTGTCTTAATTGTCTTCATTACCCTGAACCTTCACAATACCCTGCCACTGTCTTCATAACATGAACCTTCACTGTACCTGCCATTGTCTTCATTACAATGAACCTTCACTGTACCTGCCATTGTCTTCATTATCCTGAACCTTAACTGTACCTGCCATAGTCTTCATAACATGAATCTTCACTGTTCCCGTCATTGTCTGCATAATAAAAACTCTAGCCCCAAAATGTCAACCACTGAGCAGTAATTTTTCTCTTCAATAAGTGCTGTTCAACAGCTTGCATTTGCTGCTGAGCAGCTTGAATCACTGCTGAGCAGGTCTGTGTGAACTGCTCAGCAGTGAAGTGTCTAACAGCATTCCACTTTCATGGCACATTGAATAAAGCACTCGCCAAAAATGAACAGAAGTCAGTCACTGAAAAACTACTGAATAAGACCACCACCTCACCAAAAAATCATCTTTCATGACAAAGGAACCACTGAATAAGAACCCGCTCACCAAAAAATCATATTTTTATGACTAAGGGACCACTGAATAAAAATACCACTTCACCAAAAATCATCTTTCATGACTAAGGAACCACTGAATAAGAACACCACTTCACCAAAAAATCGTCTTTCATGACTAAGGAACTACTGAATAAGAATACAACTTCACCAAAAATCATCTTTCATGACAAGGAACCACTGAATAAGAATACCACTTCACCAAAAATCATCTTTCATGACTAAGGAACTATTGAATAAGAATACCACTTCACCAAAAATCATCTTTCATGACTAAGGAGCTACTGAATAAGAATACCACTTCACCAAAAATCATCTTTTTATGGCTAAGGAACCACTGAATATAAGAACACCATTTCACCAAAATCATCTTTCATGACTAAGGAACCACTAAATAAGAATACCACTTCACCAAAAATCATCTTTCATGACTAAGGAACTACTGAATAAGAATACCACTTCACCAAAAATCATCTTTCATGACTATGGAACTACTGAATAAGAACACCATTCACCAAAAATCATCTTTCATGACTAAGGAACCACTGAATAAGAATACCACTTCACCAAAAATCATCTTTCCTAAATATGGAAACTACTGAATAAGAACACCATTCACCAAAAATCATCTTTCATGACTAAGGAACTACTGAATAAGAACACCATTTTAGTCTTTCACAACTTGGGATCCACTGCCTATGAACACCACCAAAAATTTCTTTCATGACTAAGTCAAAACAACAATTATGATTTTATATAATTCTTATCAGAAACTGAACACACAAACTGACAATACACTTCTATTATCTAAGCTGTGGCCACGCGTCTACACTTTGCGAAGTTGCATCGCAAAATAACAGGTTTGCTTGTGCTCCCATTCATATGTCTCATCTGAGAGTAGTAAAAGTAGGTAATCCAAACCTTCTTTCTATGACTAAGACTAAGAGGCAGTGTGCTGTTGGCCCACATTCAACTGTTATTTTCTGCAAATGTTTATCAATTGATCAAGAAATATATAATACGTCTGACAAAACCCGTTATTTATCTTTATTTCCGTACATTGTCTTTTGTACTTTTGATGGTGCATGTGTGTGTGTGTGTGTGTGTGAAAGCTGGAACCGTTACCGAGTAGCCGCGAGCGTCATCTACCATGCACGCATCTCACTCCGATCACTGCCTTTGGTTGTCTGCTGTGCGCTCCGTGCGCTCGGTGGGGACCGTTAGTAGTTCTAAAAATAGTATGCTAAACAGGAAGAGGAGTCATCCCCACAAAGTTTCGTATGCGAAGTGTATGCATTGACTGAAAAATTCAGAGTAAAAAATCATTAAAAAATTTTTTCATGTAAAATTTCCAGAATAAAACCCAGAGCGACATTCATACTTATACACTCACGCAAATCTTCAGGGTTTAAACTACAACTGAGTGAAAAAAAAGTTTTAAGTCTGTCCGTTCAGATCCTGCAGAGTGCAAAGCTATGAAACAAGCCATGGTGCAGCTTCAATGTCAACTCGAAAATCAAAATGGCAGAACAACAAGATGGCATGCTACCCATAAATGCTCAACGGAATCTTTCGAATATCAACGAGTCATCTTCAAACCATGCTGTTCCAGCTATTTTGAATGGTAAGTTGCAACCTTTTCTGACAGTTTTACATCATGATTTAACTATATTACTGTCATATTTTTTTTATAGTTTACTTTGTTTTTGTTTGGTGACCGAAACATCAAACAAAAATGATGGCGAGGTCATGCTGATGAAAGGAGCTGTTTTAGTATTTTCACCAAATTAAAACTCCTGCTTAGATTTTATGTATATGTTATAGATGTAGTTTGTATGACTTCAAGGTTTATTTTCTGTCGATTTCTTTGTAACCAGATCTTTCCTGTTCGACTTGCAAATCAAATTTTAATAGGTCACGTGACTTTGCCCAACAATGCTATTGATGCCAAATGTCGAATGAACAGTTGAAACTAGCACAGTAGCAGTATGAAAACATACAGAATTTTAATTTTGTGCTTATATTTCCCTTATTAAATGAAACAAGCAGCGATTTACTTTCTAATGCACTCCATTGTCACTGGCAGTGATTGTGATATATGTGTGTGTGTGTGTGTGTGTGTGTATGTGTGTGTGTGTGTGTGTGTATGTGACTGTGTGTGAGTGCGTGTGTCTGCGTGACCATGTGTGTGTGTGTGTGTGTGTGTGTGTGTGTGTGTGACTGAATGAAATGGATTAGTTGTTATCATGATTTACCAAAGAATAACAACCCTAACTGAATGTATTTTTGCTTTTTTTTCAGGTATTCAAAACTGTACAGTTAGCGCCTGCTACAACGAGCCTTGGTCTCGTCAACATATTACAGACCAATCAAAAGCAAGACACTCAAGTGTGCTGTAAAGACTTGACGCTCTGCATCATCACCAAATAAACTATTGCAAATTTTCTTTCCAGTGTAGGTAATTAAGCCCACTTACAATGGCCAATTCTACACAAACTTTCTATCCATGACTAAGAGGCAGTGGGCTGTTAACCCCCATTCAACTGTTATTTCTCCAAATGTTTGAAAAAAAAAATTTTTTTTTTTTAAAGGAAAAGAAAAAGGGGTTAAAAAAAAAAAAAAAAAAGTGATAGGGAAAGACACCACTTCCCTTCATCACTAAAGTTCAGAAAGGTGATCCTGCATGCAGGGGAGCAAATGAGGAAGAACCCGAAATTCTCAAACCGAACTGTGGCCATCCTTATATTCAACTGAATTCACAATCCTTAAAGCTATCATGAAACAACATGTGATCCGAAAACCATTTTCTGCGCAATATCATCAGAAATCTCTTAACCTTCTACATCTTTTTCTTAAGCATACTCTATAAAGAGTGTGAGTACAGTTTCATCAACTATAATTTAAATAGTTTAAAACAGTAGTTTAAAATTTTTTAATAAATTTTTAACCTATGACAAAGCCCAGCCAGTGTCTGAGAAATGAGCACTGGCTGACAAACACTAAAAATTAGTACTACTTGAATGGACACATCTCCAGCTTGGCTCCCGCCCCCCCCCCCCCCCCCCCCCCCCACCCCCCACCCCACCCCCCCACCTTTTCAAATGTGGAAAGCCAAGTCCAAGTAATGCGCCCACATGAAGAGCCAAGTCACTATCCAAAAAAATAAATACTGAACGTTCACATCTCTAGTAAGGTTTCTTCTTTCTCTCTCTCTCTCTCTCTCTTTCTCTCTCTTCGTCTCTCTCCCTCTCCTTATCTCTGCAAGTCTCTCCCCCTCACCCCTTTCTTTCTGTCAGATTGTACATGTCTCTCTGACCCTCTCCATCTTCTCTCTGTTTTTTTCTCTCAATCCCTTCTCTTTTCCCTGGCCTGTGTATCATTATTTAGGGAGGAGTATGTTTCTTTCTTTAGCTAATTCCCCCCCGTCTTTCCTTCAGTTTTGTTTTTATGAGCACATGCCAAGAAGGAAAAATTACAGATATTATTTTGCATGTTGAAATCACACTCTGCTCATCCGTACAGCATGTGAAATAAATGCACATACAGAGCGTATTTGTCAGGTCTGCACATCCTTGTTGGTTATGGGTGCACTGAATTTTTTTTTTTTTCCCTTTATTTTCATGCTTGTGTGTGTGTGTGTGTACTTGCATGTTACAAGTTTACAGCTTCACAGGTAAGAGTAAGCCATCTCTGGCCATAGCACTGAAGCTGACTGAGCTGTCTCAAACTGTTGCCAAGGACAAATATGCTTTACAATAGCTGAGTATGGACCCCAGCACAGAATCCTTCAAGCAGGGAGTGGCCATTACTTTACAGAGGGGGGCCTGTTGGATGAACCAGAGACGATACTCTTTTCTCTCAACTTGGAGGAATTGTTTCATTGTTTTTCATGTCAGCACCAAAGAACTGCACTGAACCATCTTTTGTTGTCATGGAAGTGACCACTGAATATGTATTTGCAGAACTTGACAGCTAACTGACAAAGTTTGCCATTCCATGGTCGCCTGCGTCGTCTGCGCTAACAGACTCCTGCCAAATCATGCGTTGGGGTAAGGCAGGTTTGCAGTTCCTAATCAGGTCTGCCTGGCTCTCCACATGCCCAACGAGCATGACGATCTATCACCAGGCACCAGATGCTGCAAAAGCACAAGCAACACAGTCCGACAGCATGTGGAGCACCTTGTGACAGACCTCAAGTCCCTATGGACTTCAACCAACACCCCCCCCCCCCCCCCCCCCCCCCCAATAACCCAGACCTGTAGAAAGATCTGTGCCCAGCTTCTGAGGCACTTGACTCCCATGTGGCCTCAAGAATGCCTCCGAGTGCACAGACGTTTGTTTTTTTAAACATAGTAGGGAGAAGGGGATATGCCCCGGACTCCAGAGTAGGTTCAGGCGCTACATACTTTGGACTCGATGCTTTGTGTCAGAGATCTTTATCTTTCATTTCAAAATTTTGGGTGGAAGCACGCCCCCTGACCCCATAGCAGGCTCAGACACTGCACACATTCGACTTGATGCTTATATGTCATCGCTGAATTTTTTCACTTTAAATTCCAATTTTTTCGAGGGAAGCATGCCACTAGAATCCATAGTAGGCTCAGGCACCACACACCTTCAACTTTAAACTTTGTTTCATCAGAAACTGGGATTTTCCTTCCCATCTCCCCCTCCACCTCCCACCCCACCAACTCTCTCTGTTGAGCAATTCCAGGCTAAACAAAGTTGTTGAGCAATTCCAGGCTAAACAAAAAGTTGCAAAATACCCACTAAATTTCCAGGTATGTGGTGAAGCCACCTACTTCTCCATAATGCCAGAGGCATATGCGATGGTTGTCACTAACTTTTACAGCCTGACTTTCTGCATTACAGTCTATACATGCTGATTTTGAAGAAAACACCACTGCTGTGACCAGTAGCTTGTTCAGAGTGACAAGAAATCAAAAAGCTTAAAGGAGCAGTGGAATAGTGTCAGAACAGATAATGTGGCCTGCCTATGACCTGAGAACACCCTCAGTCTTTGTTCAGGTCTCTTAATCTACAGGTTTTGTTTTTTCATTGTCGGTGGCAACAAAATTTCAAGTACTGAGCTGAGCCCTAGTCATATAGGGGGGGAGGGACGAAGAAAAAAACGCTGAACATGCAGCATGAATTGTAAAGTAACCTGAATGTAAAATAATCTTAACCGCCCCAAGCAAACTTGTATAGACAAATTACTAAAAACAAGCCTGGCTGAATATACACACAAAGCATACTCCCCTCCCCCATCCCCAAAATCTAAAGAAAAAGAAAAACAACAGGGTCAATTGTGACAAACTCTTGGGGAAGAGCTTATCTCATGCAGCAATTTCAACTGCTTCAAGAAAGAACATGACATGACGCATAATCCAGATATGAAGAGGACATGGTGAAACTTACTTCATAAATAGTTGTTTATGCCCTTGGCTCATTTTTAAATCTAAAACCTGGTCAATTTTGAAATCATCTTGCAATTAAATTTTCTAAATTGTCTAACATAATACTCTAAAACATGGGGCTTTTGAACCAAAAACTATGAAAATTAACACCAAAATCTTAACTTTTATCAGTGGTTAGCAATCATCTGCTAGCGACAGAAATTGCTCAGCAATGTTTCAATCAAATTGTCTGTGAAAAAGCTTTAGTTCCAGATAGTCATATATATAACTGTGTAAAGTCCCAACAAAATGCAATTACTGAATGCACTGGTCAAAACACAATGGATCATTTATCCTCTTCACAGCCAATGGGCTGACCTTACCACACATAAAAAAAAAAAAAAAAAAAAAATGTTGCCTCTCCTACTCTCCACATCTTTTTTCACACCATTAAATGTGAAAAATACTTGTAACTCAACACTCCAATTTAAAGACACAGAGGCGCCTACAATTCTGTTTGGAGTGAAACCCAAAACTAATCCCATTTCGAGGAGAAGAATGGTGAAATTTAAAGTTTTCACTCAATCATGTAACAAAACCTTTTACCGGGTGGGAACCTCAACATTTGTGAAAACTTTAAACGGACAGGTATGTGCCACTAAAACGTTTTTAAAAAATGGTTTTCACTGCAGTTACCATTACAACTTGGAAAGAAAAGAACTCTCAGGCAGGGGAAGAAGGGTGGACAGGGTGGGGTGGGGGAGTTCTTCAGCTAACCAACGCAGCAAACTGTTCAAACATCAATTGTCTGAACTGCTGCCAGCACCTTCAGCTCACTGCTGGAGTGTTTGGAGCCACCATGAACACTCTGTACACTGGCATCATTGATCCTGTATCTGGAGGCCAACATGTGGAACTCACATCCAGTCAACTACACATGGCTTTAAAATCAAGCCAGGTTTTCATATCCCTCAGGCCTAGCAATGATTTTTTGGGAATTTGACCTCTTTTCATTTTGATCAATTTCACTTCAATTTCTAAAAGGAAAACTGATGTTTTAACATGAAGCCATTATATCTGACCCTGCAATGCCCTCACCAGCTGGTATTAATGAACCATAATAAAATGTGCTCATTACAAGACACATCACTGAAAATTCAGTCAGCACTCTGAATTTTATGGATTTTTCTGCATGCAGTTTTCTCAGTGTAAGGTTCCCAATTTCAGCGCACAATATGCCCCACATACATACATGATTCTCCCCCACCATCCCCCCCTTCTATTTTTCCAGTTGATCATACATGTCAAGCAAGAATCTGTTAACTCCTTTATCTTTCTTTTTTTTTTTTTTAGACAGTGCTGACCCTGCTCATGAAAATCAACAAACTAACCCTAATGGCAGTTTTGATTCATCACAGTCATCCCCTCTTCCTCCATACTATGCAAGTCCAAGTGGCGTGTGTGTGTGTGTGTGTGTGTGTGTGTGTGTGTGTGTGTGTGTGTGTGTGTGTGTGTGTGTGTGTACATGTGTGTGTGTGTGTGTGTGTGTGTGTGTGGTATTGTGTTTGTGTGTATGTAACCCTGGAAAGCATCAACTTTTTTCTACATCACAGGCTTTCAACCTGGGTGGATTCAGAAGTTTTGGTGCTCCATTATCATTACAGGTTGAAGGCATTATACCCGAGGAATAAAATATCACCTTGTTGTCCGTAACATATGGTAAGATCTCTGCTACTACGTCCAAATGAAACGCTAATCTAATCTTTCATTTTCTAATGTGGTAGTGTAAACTACACCACTATCTCAACTGCTGCACACAAAATTCTATTCATTCCATCTCTTAGACATACACTGTTCAGCAGAAAATGCAAAAAATAAAACCCACCTATCACTTTTTTTTTGTTTTGTTTTTTTTAATTCACTGTGACTATTTTCAGAGTATGAGCAATTCTTTCAAGGCATTCTGGACTGCAGATAAATGGGTGAAAATGCCAAAAACTTATGCTGTGTAACCATGGACATTCTGTAAACATGCAGGATGTAAATCATCAACACATGTAATACACTGTTTATAACCTCCGAATGAAGCAATTTACAGTTGATATTTTCTCATATCAATACAAAACGAAGAATACACACACACATGACAAATTTCTGGTAAACATCAACCTTTCAAGTGTTTCAAATCCTTCACAATTTGCATTTTGTTGATACAACTGACCTATTTTCAACCTGTCAAGTGTTTAAAGTCTTTCACAATTAATGCATACTGCTGATAAATTGACCTATTTCTTGTTTTTACAATTTGTACGTTGTTGATAAATTTACTTTTTTTTTTTTTTGCCAAGTGTTTCAAATCCTTTACAATTTGTTTGTTGTTGATAAATTTACACATTTCTTTTCAAATTTTCAGACTATCTAGGAGAAAAAAAAAAAACAACAGCCAACTAACTAAACAGCTAACTAACTAGACGCCTGAGAACAGCAACCTCTAGTCAATATCAACAGGTCAGCTCTCATTTGACACTGAGAGTTCAGTAGCTACATCATCCCCATATTTCGCCACTGTGCCGCTGAAGTTTCCACTCCCAGAATACTACAATCAAAAAATAAAGCTTTTCAAATCTGTATGCAAACTTAGGGAGAGGAGAGGGGATAAATGGCAAGCAGCAGATCAAACAGGGTACTGATATTCCCACACAAGATTACACAACACTGAGCAATGCAAAAAAAAAGACTGCTTGATCCAGATTTCCATTTCAGATAATCTGTTGAAACAATTTTAACTTTCATTTCAATGCTTGATACCATTTTTTTCCTTTGTTTTCTTTTAAATTACCAATACCTTTCAGATCTCGGGCTAAAGAAAGCTTTGGTGAGCTAGTTATGACATTCTTCATCTTCTAGCCCAGCTGGCTAACAAAAAAAAATTTCAAGCTTGTCCAGCCCTGGTGCATTCTTTCACTTTTATTCACATCATGTTTATCTTTTGTACACCATTTCACTTAAACTCTACCACTGTGTGCTTAACTTACACTCTTTCAATGAATCCCAGTTTCATTTTCAACAATATTTTCAGTACTGAATTTCCAAGAGTAAATAATTTTTTTTTTTTAAAAAATCAATCTGAAGTAATGTTAAAATGTTATCAACCACAAAGGTGCTGTACGACACAATCATAAGAATGTACATTCTCATGAACACTAGTAATATTCAATTGTTAGTCAACATTTCAGAAGGAATGGGGATTATATGAATGTGATAATACTCCATTTGGCGATTAAAGTCGACCTTTTTTTCAAACAAGATATTTCTTATAGATGAGAGCAATCTATAAGCTTTAAGCGTGTTCTTGATCTTTCTCCCTGTTCATACTTTCTATTCATGTGTATCATTGTCTGTTTGATCATATATTTAAACCAAGACATCTTTTTTTTAACTACATCTGCTCTGCGTTTTGTATGTGTGTGCATGTGTGTGTGTGTGTGTGTGTGTGTGTGTGTGTGTGTGTGTGTGTGTGTGTGTGTGTGTGTGTGTGTGTGCGCCATGTAATGCGTATGCACTTTTTTTCTTGGGACAATTCTCTTTCAATCCCCCCCATCAATGTGTTTTTCTGTCAAAGTTCATTTATCATACCTGAACAAAATAAGTGGAGCTTGCTGTTAAGGATTCTGACATCAATAAAGGATTCTGACATCATATCTATGCACAAAACTTATTTTTTAAACACACACACACACACACACACACACACACACACACACACCAACTTAAAAAGCTAATGATGAACAAAATCAATAAATGTAATAAAGTCAACTGGCAGAATAATTAACCTGTTGATTTACATACAGTTTTCAACAACAACAAACTTGCCGGAAAAAAAACTTTACATTCACTGCAATGTTTTAAGAATGTCCACAGGTTGTTAGCACATTCCACATCACCTACATACTGAATGTACTTAACACATTCTGCACTTTCCAAGTTTCTTACCTTGACATCAGGCGAGACTTACCTTCACGTTTCTCCAATGTCAACAACAGACAGCTTCTTTCTTAAAGTGCTACAGAAGATTCCTATTTTCAGCAACTGTTTGGAACTGGAATATTTTGCGATTAATCGCAGCCGTGATATAATAAATCAGTTTTCCCCCTGATATTTACACATCTACTTTTAACAAAAATTAAATCAAGGTATGTTTTCTTTCTTGCAGTTCAATTCTTTCCAGCTACACAGGAGTGAATTAAACTGTAATTTAGACTGTAATAAATGATACTTCTTTCATCTTAGTTGTTCAGACGATAATAATTGATACTTCACCTTTTTTCTTTTTTTTTTTTTAAAAAAGAATGTTTATTCTCATGTAGTAACTGTGGCAGACTGGACACTGGGGACACTAGTTTTCACTTGTGAGAATTTTACATCTTTTAGTCATCATAAGGAACAATGTGTGACTGACAAATTGTCAATCTTTTGTCATTTTGTCATCCTTTAACTGGCTATCACGAGTATGCTATTGGCTCTGCTTATGTACAAGTAACTTGACAGACTAGGTCTCTTCTCTCCACAGTAACCAAGTAGACTTGCTGTGGAGTATGAGTGCACATTTATCTCATTGGAACGAGTTGCGCGCAACTTTCCCCCCAGAATGAAATTAATCACAAGCCCTGAACTACAAGCAAATGTTTGTTCATTTCTCCATTGTTGTCATTGAATATATGTGTCAGACACATGTACAAACTTGGAAGATACTTTGGGGGGGGGGGGGGGGGGATGTCTCGTTCGGACTGCTCTGTATTGGCATTTCTGTCTGCCAATTTGGTGTGAAAAGCACCATTCATTTCAAGTTAATATGAGCATGCAATTCATTTCAATATATATGGGAAAAAGAGTTACCCTAAATGAGCGTTGTTTACTGTTAACCATTCCCTGCCTCATTCAAGACTTTCTTTCAAAAACTAATGGAACCAAGGTGAACCTGTATATGTTACCCTTTGTCCTGGTGTTTGACTATACTCAAGATCAACAAGGCTGGCCCAGTCTTCAATAAATGCTAATTTGTGTTTCTTCATTTTCCCAGTTGTTGCTGTGTAATGAAGGCATATCCCCAAGTCAGCTGATACTACACCAAGATTCAAACTGAACAGCAGCACTGACAACTTCAAAGCACCTTTAAAAAAAATATTCGGAGAAGACTTTTGCTTTCGTCCATTATGCAACTGATTTCAAAAGCACTGTAGCAGGTAAAAATCTTCAGCAAGGAAATTATCCAGATCATAAATACTGCTGCTGATCACAATGCAACTGCAAGTAGACATTCAGTTATCCTTCCATACAGCTTCAATGCAGTGATGAGAAAAACTTTTGTGAGAACTTTGCACATGTTTGCCCTCTACATCACTGAATCAATGACGATGATTCAGCATTACTGTGATATGAAGTTAACCACATTAACAGCAAAAATGAGCTTAATCTGACCTTTCTTAACTTACAAACAGATTTTTACACATGAAGGACATCAAGTTTTGTAAAGCAATGATAGCAACCGAATCACAAAACTTTAACAGAAAGACCACATTATTTTGAAAAGACTTATGACCAAGTTACAGTTATGATTTAGAATTTTCATACACAAATAATTTTTTTTTTTTTTTTTTTTTCAAACTGATGACAAACCTGGCTTCATTCAGCTGAAAGTCTGTCAATTATCAACTTTCCAATTTGATGCTGATGATGTATCAATTTGAATGTGAAACTGCAGACCAGGAAGAGAGCCAATTTTAAACACTGACACTGATTCTCAGTTTCTGGGGGGGGGGGGGGGGGGGGGGGACACAAATACACTGCTACTGCAGTAGAAGTCGTGGGGGTATGAGTTGAAAAATGTATCTACTTTTCACCTACAGTATATGCTATACAGTGACAGACTTCTTGTGGACGAAGATTGAAAAGACAATCCTATCTGAATATGTTAATGATAATTGTCAGTTACACCCATTAATAAACATAATTGTTTTAATATAGTAGATGAATAATTCATTAAGAAACTTTTTCAAATCTGCAAGATATATGTTTCTACAGCATATGTGATCAGATGTTTACTCTTTTTTTAAAAAAAAAAATGAAGCAAACCAAACAAACAGTAACTGGTTTGCTTGTCAAGCTAGGAATGTTAGCAAAGTGTCACAAATGACACTCATGCTCCAAAACAAGCCTGATCTTCTGTTGATGTACAATTTGAGCCATTTACCTGCTGGGAAATGAACTGCAATCAAGAAGGGGAACTCCGGTAATTCTATCTTTTCTTTTTCAAACAAAGTATTCCCCTATTAGTTTTGTTATCAATAATATGTATGACTTTAAATATAAACAGAATTTTAAAGTATCTATTACTATTTAGGGGGGGGGGGGGGGGGGGGGGGGGGGGATATAAACCAGAATTTTAAAGTATGTTACTATTTAGGGGGGGGGGGGGGGGGGGGTCACAGATTAAAAACCAGTTTGGTGCACCTATGAAGACTTCTGTGCTGTTTGGATGATGATCATGAAGCTTCTGTTGTTGAACATCCACCCAAGTGCTCTGGCTCTCCGGTGTTGAATGCTGATCATGAAAAGATGGACGAGGAACAACACATACTACAGGCATTTTCACCCATTGACTTCTGCATTCAGAACTACCCCCCAAGCCAATGACACTTGGGATGCATGTCAGTGTGCCCCTATATTAGAACATCAGGCTAAAGAAATCTCAGGGATGAATAAATTTCGTTTCCAAATTCAACTGTTTTAATCATCTTCACATCATTTTCTTTAACTCATGATAGCGACCGTTTTTCACATAAAGTCCAGGCAATTATTTTGTTTAAACTATCTTAAAAAAGCTCTTTTGTTTGATGTTAACAAGATCTTGTGTCTTGTGACTTATCCTGTAGTGCCACTAGAGCAAAAATCCCTGAAATTATTTGAGGATCTCAGGACATGGCCACCCACTATTATCATGACTTGGCCTACTTCAAAACAACAACCTGGAAATGAGCAGCTTGCAACTTCTACTGTCCCGTCATGACTAGAACCGTTTGTTGGTATGCCCTTGATCAACCCTTTCAATTGCCTTTTTTCCCCCCTTGTCTCCAATTTCCTGTTCCCTGGAGGAAGGAAAAAAAAAAAAATGTTCCCTAGATTCCACCTTTAGTCTTCCCTGAAATCAAATACTCTGCCAAGAACAGGAACCCATGCTTATTCTCCAAATGCCCCATTCCTTACTGCGAGATAGATTCTACCTACCCAACAATTTTGGAGGGGAAGGGGCTCACCTTTCCCTTTGCCCCTTCTTCCACATTATCATTTGTGCTTTTTCTTACCATTCTGAATAAGTTATACAGTCAGATCATTACCAGACACTGACATGTACACCTTAACTGAGATGGAACTGAAGTCTACCACAGTAAGATCTGTAATAATAATGGATATTTATGGCGCTTACAACATTCTAGGCATTTGCATACACACATGCGCATGCCCACGTGCACATGCACACTCACATACGAAAAACAGAAGGCAACAAGGAACAAGACAACAAGTCGGTAAAAAGTGCTGTCTTGATAGATGACTCCAAGATAGGGAATCAGATGTGTGAAGAGAGAAAGGAAGCTGGTTCCTCTCAGAGGGGCACTTGAAAAGAAAAAAGAATACCTCTAAAGACCTTGATAGGAATTATATGAAGGAGGCGAGTATTAACAGAAGAACATGATGATGTAGTTGGAGAAGATCAATATGATTATGGAGCCTGACCATTCAGAAACAGACGGTTTGCAATCACTGTTTTTTACAGGAAGCCAAGATGAGAATGAAGGAGAGGAGCAACATAAGTGGATTAAGAACATCTGAAAATGAGTCTGACAGCATGGCTGAATGAGAAGGCTGAAGAGATCCAGTCTTTTGTCGATTGCAGTGGCAAGAACAACTTTCACAGAGCACTTGACTCTCTTGACAAGCGCGTGCCCGCTAGCGACCGACCCGAAATTACACAGCCAAAAGGCTGAGTGCCTGCCAGCGCCCAGTAAAACACGTGGCAACAATGGGCGCTGCCATGTTTCTTGTAGAAAAGGAAGTCTCGCGAGAACGTGACTTCCTTCTTCCTGTAGCCATTTACTTCCGTTTGCAAAAAAAAAAACGCAAGTCGATGCATGCCGTAGTTCTCGAGTTATGAATTTTTTGAAAGTTTTGTGGTCGAAATGCCGTTTTTCAGCATGGCTAACCTTGATTTCTGCCCTTCTATAATAAGATTTAGTGATGAAGTTACTGTAATTTGTAGGATTTACGGCATAAGACTTTAAAAAAAGTGCTGGGTGATGAAGCTTAGAGTGACCTAGATTTCGACTGGGATGAGGTTCAAGATATGATGAACGACGATTCATAAGAAGTTCTGAAGATGAAGATTTTTTTTTTTCCAGAGTAAATGGCTTATGTGACATTCTTTAAACTTATGATATACCAACATATATATATTTGTAAGAATTTTTAAAATTATTTTCATTTCATTATTTCTTTTCCTGTCTTTTAAATTAATTTTTAAATTGGGTAACCATGTTCAAATTACGGAGTTTACTTATCTTGCCGATGGTTATCGGTGTAACTAAGCTCAGGTAAGTGTATACTGAAAGAGGGTTAAGACTATCTATCATCAGGACCCTCCCCTCTCCTCAGTGCTGTAGGAACAGACTGACCAGGAGAGGACAGGACCGTCCCCTCTCTTCAGTGCTGATGGGAACAGACTGATTACTAACCAGGAGAGGATTCTTGAGAGCTGGGATAACACTTCCATAATGTCCTTTACTGTCAATCTATAATTAATGATAAAGCAGCAATCATAAGCTGCTGCATTAAGTTCCAACTGACTACACCCCTGATGACCTTCCAACTGAAACTGAAGTGGAGAAAGTTGTGAAGCTTACGTCCACTGATAAAGCACTTGGTTCTGATTCTACCAAGCACACATTCAAACACAGACATAATATGGCTACCTCAATGATGCAATTAATGACCACAAATGCTAAAACTTCACAAACAGTGAACTTTAGACTTCTAGCCAAGGAACAAAGACAGAAAAAAACCATCAGAACTTTAGAATCCTAAAAATGTTCAAAAAAAAATGAAAAGAAAACTCCTCCGAGAACTCCCCACAAACAAGCAGTGCATGTGCATGCATGCACACAGTCACACTCAAATCAAAATCTATACATTTTGGTGCAGTCAAATTATGCGCCTTTTAATATCCACCAATGTTCAAGTACCATAAGGTGAAAAGTGCCACTACTTTACTGTGATAAATTCATTCAATGTAGAAGCAACAGGGAATGCAACATGCATTGCAAAGATATATAAAAACACTAACTTGCAACCAATCTGGTGGTCAAGATAACGCACCCTGTCCTCTCCCCACTCATGATGTATATATGATTTCTTTTTCTTTTATTTTTCAACACTATTTTCCTTCTGTGTCACTCTTCAAGTGCTTCTCCTTGCATGGTGTATTTCTTAGTTTTCTATCTAATCACATAGCTTTTTGTTCTATTACGAACACTTTCTTTTACGTCAAATGATTAACATCGATCGAAAAGGTAACATTTTTTATTCTATTCTTTATATATATATGTTGTATTTCAGATCTCCTCGTATATTTCTACCTGTACCAGTATGGTTTTCAGTTTACTGTGAACTTTTATTCTTGTAAATTATAGTTAAAAATAGTTAGTCCTTGTGCTGTATATTTCTACCAATACTTTTTCTGATCATTCTGCTTGCAGACATTTCATCAGATAAATGACATTTGAAAATTATCACTAAGACACACTAACGACATTTACCATTCCAAGGGCCAATCGCTTTGGATCGTACTTCTCTGGCAATAATGTGGCTGCTTTTTTCAATAATCAGGGGTGGGACTCTCCATAAAGAAAAAAGAGGAAACAGTCTAAGGGGGTCCCCCCCCCCCCCCCCCCCCCCCCCCCCCCAGAAAATTTTGGGTTGCTACATTCAATTCTGTGCAATCTGGGACATTTTGAGACTGAAATTAACAAATTCTAATGGAAAAAAGCCCAACATTTTTTTTTTTACACAAAAAGCTAAAAAAAAAAAAAATCAACTATACTTACTGTCTTTCACACAACTTGAGACCAAGTGCAGATGAGAGGAGTTCCTTTTCAACCTAATGGCACGCAACATTAATGCAAGATGTCCAGCTCCCAAGTGTGAAGTTTTTTAATGTAATCCACAAAAGCAACTTTTCCGCGTGAACTGTAATTTATTTGCAATTGGCAAAGACTGCAGTAAGCAAGGCCACAGGCACTAAGTTTGGCTATGAACTGGCCTGTCACTTCGTCATCATCCACCTTACTCTCCAACCAGTCCCACTTCCACTTCCACTTGTTCTTCAAAGAATGGTCGCAAGAAACATTTTCTCCGCGTGAAATGTTTCTTCGACGTGTCGCCATTTTGAAGATCGCAAAACCGGAAGAGAAAAGTTACCAAGTTAACTGCGAATCCAATTCATTAAAGAATTTGGAATAGTTTATGGATAAATGACACCTAATGTTTTTAAAGACATGAATCACAGATTGCTCCTGTGGAACCGACACGCTGTTACGCAGAATGAACAAGGATCTACCGCGGAAATCTGCGGATCTGAGAAAAAATCCTGCCCCTGATAATTGTCCATCTGGTGTTCTAATCTTGGATTTTTTCTGCTGTTGTTAGTATTCTGCTGTGTAAGGGCAAATATTTTTACCAAGCATTCTGCTGTATCAGGATACTGGTGATTTTGATCTGCTCAACAATCTAGTGTCTTATCAATCAATATGCCATACTTGCTCGAAAGCAAAACAAAAAAAAAAAAAAAAAAAAAAAAAAAGTCAACCCTTTATCACAGAAGGACGGGGGGTTACCCGATATAAAAAATGGATATAAAAATATGTACATAATTTTTTGTAGATCTTAATACACATGAAATGCTGAAAGAATGGGGCCTTTATCTCAGCTCTGTTATTTTCAGACAAAGTTCACATGCTTATGAAGTCAACGTCTACCAAACTTCTGACAAACTCTTTGATTATGAAGATTCAACTGATATTTTCTGTCCAACTGCTTCATGACACAAACTTTTTCAACTGTGCAAGGCACCATCATCTAAATTTATCAAAGCAGATCCTATACAGTCTTTTTGCACCACCTTTTTCCCCCTTTTCGAAAGGTTAGGGTCCCTGAGATTTCCTTGCCTGTACATACACAGAGAAGTGGACAAAAAGGCAGACACCCACCTGCAGGATCCATTTCTCCCAATCCAATGCCTTGGGAGGTTCCAGGCATGGGGTTTGCATAGGGATGAGCAGCACCAGACATTCCAGGAAGAGGTTGAGAATGATGGCGTGAAGCAGCTGCTGAAGACTGGCCCGATATCGATGAAAAGCCAGGGAAGACAGGGGTGGAAGAAAAGGCAGGGTTCTGATGCATCATAACAGGGTAGAGGTCTGAACCAGAATTACCCGAATCACTCTGGCCATCTCCACCATGGACCAACCTGAAATGGAGTTAGATTCAGAACCTTGAACAGTATATTGTCTCCCCTTTCTTTCCTCCCCTGCCTCCTCTCCACACACACATACATTTTCTAAACGTCATGAATGTAGTGGCCATTAAAATTGGAAATAAATGTTAACAACCAGCATAAACCTTTAGTTTTACAAAGTGTATAATCTCAAACTCAGTAAGAATTATTATTCACAAATGTGCGACTCAGTACGAATTATTACTCACAAATGTGCGTCTCTAACCCACAATATTCCGCATCTGACACACTAGTGTTCATAACAATACGTCACTAAAAGTAAAACGTATCAAAATTTACTTTTATTTACTTCTATTCGCATTACAACTTTGAGCAGCACATCATGTCCAATCCACCCTAATCCAAGTTGATAAAAAATAAAATCTTTCTGTGACATCTTAGGATATTTCAAATCAACAAACGACTTACATTTGAGAACTCTAAAAATCAACAAAAAAAAATAGCCAGACCTGCCAACCCCCTAAGAGACCAATGAGTAAGAATTGAAGCTCTGTGAGGCAGAAATTGTAATTTCAGAGAGCTAAGAGTAATCTAGCGCGACACTTACTTTTTTCAAACAAACACGATGCGATGAAATTATTCGCACAATTTATGTGAACTTTACTTTTCTTCAAACAACCTTTTCTTTTAAGTGTCACAAGAAATCTTTGCAAATTATGAAAATGTAGAATACACTGGAAACTCATATGCAAACATATGCAATGACACCTTTGTTCTTGCCAGTCATCACATTTGTATTATCACAAACAAGGACAGGCAGTTCTGCCATGGCACACCAAGGCTGGATAGTGCGCTAGAAACAACCTCAAAAATGTTCTCCCCTGTTGCTGACTCTGTGCATGTGGAGTTGGCTATCAGCTCAGTGGCGATTTTGTAAGTCTCGCACCACCCCAGGAAAGAATTTGCCCCCCCCCCCCCAGTGTCGATTTTGTAAGTCTCGCACCACCCCAGGAAAGAATTTGCCCCCCCCCCCCCCCCCCCCCCCCCCCCCCTGACTTCAATCATTCCCCAACACAAACGGTCCATTCTGCAGTCCCCCATGGCAAGGGTCCTCACACACTGTGTGTTGTCTTCGTTCGACCGCTCTTGAACCGTTTGGCAATCTCCGAATCTAAGAACGCTTCTTTAAAAAGCTGGGATGCATGTCCGCTGCGCTAAAAGCGATGATGTACTTGACAAAAAATCCGGCACACCAATGCTTCAGCCCGAATTAGTCTTTTCCTCATTTCATCCTCCTCGTTTGAGGTGTCTACAGTCTGAAAAAAAAAAAAAACTGTGTGATACTGGAAGAATTCGGCACGTTAGAGGAATCGATGTGCTTGCGTGACTCAAGGTGAAGCTTCACACCCACCATGGGAAATTGTGAAGTCCAACTCGCAAGTGGTACACCTTGCACAGTTTGCACCTTTAGCCGAAGGTCGTATGCAGGGGAATTTTTCAGAGTATTCTTTTCGGGACTTTTGACCAAGTTTTTTTCTTTTTCGCATCTTGTCCAGAACTTTCTGCTCCACTTTTCGACATTTTCGTAACTTCAAACTTCCAAAGGACGCCAACCTCGCTGAATGGTAAAAGATGGTGAAACGACGAACTGCGCATGACCGGAAACACTTCTTGAAGATTACTGGTTATACGCACGGCGCTGTGCGTGTCTGTACATAAGCCGATTTTTTCGTCCTTTTTTTTTTTTTTTTTTTTTTTTTTTTTTAAACTTTCAATGCGTAATTTTTTGGCTAAATGCGTAAGGGCGTAAGATTCATCACTTGGGCGTAATAAATTACGCGAAATGTGTAATGGTTGGCAGGTCTGAATAGCTTGCCCGCTCTATGATTGGACCACAAGAATATACGACTCGACCAAACCCATAGTTTAGTTTTTCGCTACATAAACTGACAGCTCAGATTTATTCTGCTGGTGACAACACAGCGAATGGAACTAAAGTTGAGAGGTTGCAGATCTAAGCAACATGACCAGCTTGGACAATTAAAACGGCAGCGTTACAAGGCTGGATGAATGGTTTGCTCACACTGCAAAAGTGGCCAGCACACAGTTTCGTCAGCAAGGGTCTACAGAGTTTCACTGCTCACCTCTTGTTTCTCACCATGCTCCCAATGATCAATGCTTGGCAACTGGAATGCTACCATAACGTCAAGCAACAGAACATTCAACACTGTCAGGCAAGGTTCTTCTAGCAGAAATCCGTCTGAATACAGCTGTGATGATAACCGAACAGGACATTCAAGTTTTACAGCTAAAATCCTGACCGGACACATATCTATTCATACAGTCATGAACACTTAAGTATCAGTGGATCATGATTCGTGATACAGTGAATAAATGTTGTTTTGCATAATCTGGAGTGCTTTATCACTTATTAACCTTTTCATCACCTTACGCATTTCTGTCTCTCTGCATGATTATGCATGTGCACCAGTCACAGCACATATGTGTGTGCATGCGTCTGTGTGTGTATAATGTGTGTGTGTGTGTGTGTGTGTGTGTGCGCGCGCATGCATCCGAGTGTGTGTGTGTGTGTGTGTGACAGAGAGAGTGCGCGCAATGTGTTTGTGTGCTGTGAATGTGCTTGTGATGTTTTCAGTCCATTTTCTAGCAGTTACATAGCTTTTGATCCCCTAATATTGTATTTCAATAAACCTTCTATCTTGCTGCTGCATGCTCATGTGTGTCCCAAGCATATGTTGTACTCAACATAGTTCTGTCAGTAACCAAGCATGGTACTCGCTACGTTTATTATCAAATACACCACAGATTATCTCACCAGTTAGTATTTTTGGTAAGTTTACATAAAAAAAAGGTGTTTTAACCAATCATCACAAAGTACAAGAATTTTGACGATTTAGCAAAGTACGTTTGATGGCATATTTGGTATAACCCAGGAAAACCTGATCATTAACCTGTCAAGTGCCTAAAAAACCATCTGCTGATGGCGCACTAAAAGTACTTCCCCAGTGCCAGTTTTGGCTGTACACTGACAGCACACGATTTTGCCGATTTTTCACTCACCCAAGTTTGGTTTAGTGGGCACTAACTCAGTCACTGTGACTAAAGACTAGCGATGTTCCACAGTGATGTGCCGGCAGTGTAAAACTACCATGTAAAATAAAATAGTATAGGTCAAGCGGAAGACCCCTTTATTCTCAATAATGATCTGGTGGTGACTGGACCACATAGAAAGAGGTTTGCCTCATTACAAAAAATGGCAGTACAACCTCTGACTAAAGACAGTGGTCCTGATCTCACCCTGAGAACTTACAAACCTTTGCAAGCAATGGAAATGATTATGACCAACATTGTAACAATGATGAATGAACACGGAGATGATCTTTTGATGACAGCAATGAGCCTGACGGCGACATTCAATACTTGTCGAAGCAAGCTGTTTAGCCTTTTACTACTCGCCTGCAGATTCAGTCGAGCGCCCGATTCTGTTACAACTTTGGACTTGGCACTCAGCAGGAGCGATACTAGTAGTAGGTATTCCAATGCAGGCCCTTGCCTGGCGAACG
Source organism: Conus betulinus (assembly GCA_016801955.1). Lineage (NCBI taxonomy): Eukaryota > Metazoa > Mollusca > Gastropoda > Neogastropoda > Conidae > Conus > Conus betulinus. Next base: position 389,534 of record JADBJO010000563.1, on the reverse strand, counting down.
GCACTGCGGGAGCAAAATTGCCCGCGTTTTCAACTTGTGCAAACCACATAAAAACGGTTGATTTAGACAATAAAATAAAAAACCAATCAATTTACCAGTACTTTTTCTTTCATTTTGGATAGGCTTTATCATTTAAAAGAACATAAGTTAATTATCAACCTTGTAAAGAAGTACTTGTCCGCGGTCGGGAGGCATGCCGTCGCAACTTTCAGAACACAAAGTTTTTACACCCACCTTCTTCCCTCGACGAGGGGAGCGTGGCGTGCACAAATAGCTCAATGATGAAACTGATGCAGAGTTGTTGAGGACTTCAACTGCCAAGCTTCATTTTCGTATGCAGTAAGGGTATAGAAAAAATTTAGTTAAGTTCCTTAAAATTATGTTTTAAAACTTCAAATTATGATAAAATCCGTAAATACGAACCGAATATGTTCAAAAATATATCAAAATAAAGCTCGTATTATGCACTTTCCAATAATTGGGGTCAAGCAAATATGAAACTGTGCGCCGCGCTCCCCGAGCAGTTTTCCGGATGATACTATTCGAAGACTGTAAGCATGTCAACAATGGCGGACAAGTCAGACATATCTGTGTCATCGCTTACAAATCCAACACTATTTTCACCGAATTTTCAATTCGGCGCTAGAAAACAACACAGAATGATAAGTCGATCCGATATATTTACTAAATTCTATAAGTTATATTTTGTGTACTTAGAGAGCGATTGTATTAAAAATCTTTTTTAAAAACATGTGACCCGAGAGAGAGGCTTATGTTTGAATCGACACATCAACTTCACGATCGACTGTATTTATCTTCAGCTTCGTGGAAGGATTTTAACACTGTAATCAAGTAATCGAACATCAATTTGAAAAACCTGTATCATGAAAATGATTTACACTGTAGTTCTTCGGTATTTCCTATGAAAAGGTCACATCACTTGGACCAAGTCAGGGTCCTGAACAGAACGTGTCGTCTGCTCTGGCCGCGATGATCACAGCTGCGCGACGGAGTCACTGAATGCATTGCTTTTACACAAACTGTAGATTCTCTTGCGCACGTATGTATGCATGTGTACACACACACACACACACACACACACACACACACACACACACAAAGAGGTTCATCTCACACTGTAAACATCACAAGAATACGAAGACCTTGCAAAAAAAAAAAAAAAAAAAAAAATTGCTGCTGATTTGTTTTTGTTTATTGAAATAAATTTGCAGTTATTTAAATTTAGTGAGAATTGCCCAAGCAATTGGTAATCCACCCCCTGGGGAAAAAACTCCACTGTGACGACCAACTTGTAGTGGTGATAGTTAAAGGGCCCAGCAAGCACACTTCGTAGAGAGAAGGGAGAGACAGAGAGGAGGAGGGTGTAGGCATGAAGTCGGAGTTCAATTAGTGTGCATGTATTGGGGCATGGCCATGGAGGTCAGACAAATCTTGCCTTCATTAGGAATACACCGTCTCTGAATAGAAAGCTACATCAAATGCCTGCTTTGAAGGGAAACCCTAGTTTGAAAGCACAAAATGCAGGAGATACATATTATGACCAGTGTTTTGAGCAGTGTCACACACTGAAAAATTACCGACTCTGTGTGTGCAGTTACAGATGTATATTAATTTTTACCATCAAGTCAGGCAGGAAGGGGGTAGGGTATCTTTTTCTTTTCTTTTTTTTTCTTTTTTTAGCAAAACCAAATAATTCAAGTTTCCTATAACTTGACAGTCCCGTTTGTAATTATATTATAGTACCAGAACATTTCACATTTAATGAAACAAGGTTTGTCATTTTTGGCCAGTTACTGACACACTATCTTTTTTGAAATTTTTGTGTTATATGCATGTAACTAGTTCTGTTTTTGTTTACAGACACCAACCCACCACAAATGTCTTTTTCTGCTGTTCATTGTTTTATTGTTGGTTTGATGTTGATCTCTATATAGGTGGACACAATTTCTTTGTGCTAGTAAAAAAAAAAAAAAAAAAAAAAAAACTTTCTACTTTAAACAGTTTTAAGTTTTCTGTTACCAAAATAATTAACAAAGAAGCCCAGATTCAGAATCTTCTTTCAATTTCTTAAAAGAATACACTTTCTTTACTGCCTTTTCTTTACAGTTTGCATGCTAGAATTTTTTTTATTAATAACCCAGGATTCGTCAAAATTCCCTGGCACTGGGGAAGCACATACAATATTCTCTGGCAGCTAAAGGGTTAAAAAACTAATCTCAAATTTATAATGTACCTGAACTGGCTCCAGCAAAAGTTAGCACCATCCACTCCTACTTATCTAAAGCTGAAAAGTGATCAATATCAACAGAAACAATATTGTTCAAACCTGTATCAGACCCTCCTTGTAGATCATCTGGCACTTCTTGTTTGATCCAGACAGGCTGTCCAGCTGCATCTCCAAGAGAACTGCTGCGCTTCTCTCTTGCTGCTCCACCATGCTGACCAGCCATAGGTGAACTCTGTGATGACCCTTCTTCTCCAACCTGTGATGCTAGTGACAACAGTTCATCTGCAGACAGCTGCTCTAATTTGACATCTCCTATGTTAATGTTTTCCTGATGTGTATTCCGACTGGTCATTGTTGCTGATGGTCTTCCCCACTGGCTGTCTATTTTTCTGTAGAGAGGACATAGGATTCATGCTGCCTTGACGAACTCCTCTCACAGAATCCACATATTTTCCGCCTCTAGGAAAAACTGTTCCAGAATTCGTGCTGCCTGGTACATCACTCTCTGATCAACTATCATAATGTCATTATCATCCCCATCATCATCTGAATCTCTAGTATTTCTTGCACTCGATTTTGAAGGCTTGTCTTTGTCTGATGATGTCTTTTTGTCAATAGGCTGAGCGTGGAAACTATTGCTAACAAAGGTGACTGAGTTTTCATCATTCTTGTTGACTTTTTCATGCAGAATATAGTCAACTTTCTCCCCTGTGTCAATGCTGAGGTAGATGTGTCCCACCAACTCCACGCCTCTCTGGAATTCCACGTAACCATTGCACAGAGATTGCAGAAACTTGGTCAGTGACCCAATGAACTTGGTTGACGAGTCTTCATCCATTTTTAAGCGACCAAAATAAACTTGATCAATTACAGAGAAAATCTGCAAAACACAAGATAAAAATGATTTCAGTCAAGCTGACAGCAAATCGGCTGAGTACATACACTGTTTATTAGATTAAAGCACAGAACAGCAGGGAGTGGGGAGGGGTGGGGTGGTGGGTGGGGGGGGGGGGAAGGTGTGTCGATTACTCAGTGCACTTGTGCAAAAGCACATTTTTGCTAAATTCCTTCACAATTTCAAGCCCAGTATTTAGTAATCTGTTCTTGTTAAATTTTTTCCCTCAAGAAGACAAAATCTTGTTATTTGACGCCTTCAGTTTAACAAAAGTTCAAGTTCAGGCATTCTTTTTTTCCCTTTAACAAAGTTAATCATTTAGTGTGCAGAGCATATATAGAATGACTTTTTGTTCCCGACGGTTTCAGTAATTTGTCCAGACTTGGAAAATCACTATGTCCTCATAATCCATGACATTCTGTGGGTTTAGTGAATTTAGGGAAAAATGTTTCAGCACCGAGAACACTAAGAAGAGTTGGTCTGTTGGTTGGGTTTTCCCCCCTCGTATACCAGTTCACTACGTGTGAGGAAAAAAACTGTTTTGAATGGAGCGATGTCTTTGAAATTTTTTTCATTAATTTTATAGAATAATAGATGGGGAAATTTCTGCAGCTTTCTTTATGGCGAGCGTGTACATGTTGCAGAGTTACCTCACTTGGTATGGTATTCTCATCAGTCACTTAGCACAAAGTCATGCGGTAGGCTGAGGGTTTAAAAAAAAAAAAAAAAAAACTGCATCGCCAGCGCCAGCCGTTATTAAAAACCGGCATTCTGGCTTATAACCCCACAGCAGCACCCATGTAGAAGCACCAATGTACATGATTATGCAGATTACACTAATCACAAAAATTTTTTCCCGTTTTTTCTTTTGTGATTGTCCACTATGTGTCTCTTTACATACATGTATAGTGAGTGAGTGTGCACTCGCGGGTGCAGGGTATACATGTGTGTGTGGGGGGGGAAGAAGGGGGCATGCATCCAGATGTCCCTGCTTCTGTCACTCAGTGTGTACAAGCGTGTATCACAGTGTATGTGCATGTGCTAAGCCTACTTGGGCGGTTTAATCTCTGCAAGTATCCATTATCACAATGATATGTTATGCATGACACTTTCTGAATAGAATCTATGTCAAAAAGGGATTAGTAACATAAAACTATAACACTGAACAAATGGTGCACTTGCAATTTCATTTGCAATGGACTGCACTAAGCATACAATTTTTATCGAAACTCGTTGAAAAAAAAATTCACTTTTTAATCTTCCAGTTTGGAAGTTACTATGCATGTCCAGAATGTTATTGTTTAGTGTCATTTTCATTACATACATGTGTAAAAAAAATGACCACTGATCATATGAATCTCTTATCAGTGAGGATTCTGCTTTCAGTTTCAGTTCATGCTATTTACTTTTCTCATGAACATGATCTCACAGGCTGTGCTTAAGTGAACCATTTAACTTTTTTTTTTTTTTTTTTAACATTTACATAGATAGACGGGGCATTTTCAGTTGCAAATAAATCATAGCCTACACTTAGGATAGCAAAACAAAATCTCCCTACGTCAAAAATGTCCCGTAGTTGTGACTGAAATCACCAACTACATCCCCTCCTACCCCCCCCACCAAATTCCTTTATGACTACATTTCCTTGGCTGAAGTCAAAAAACAATGCAAACTCTAGTTAGAACATTTTCAATTTCTCTAATTGAGTGAAAAAGTGAAGAGGGGCATTTTGGGGCTTCAGATATTAGGGAGACGTGAGGGTGGGGGCTATGGCAGTCTAGAATGGCAACCCTCTCACCCACCCCCACCCCTCAACATTTTCGGGAGGTAAAGGAGGACACAGTGGAGTAGTGCCTAACTTCACCCCACCTTTCACCCTCCGGTTTTGACGCCAGTGTTGCCGGACAATAGCACACACTATACTGTATACACACGATTATCACAAACACAGTAACAAGAAAGTATGAATGCGCTTTTTAACAGTCGATGAAACAAACAAAAAAAAAAAAAACTGTCAACGCATCCACATCTCAAACATGCGAGTTTAAAGTTACACGAATCTCTCAAACCCGGGATAATAAATAACAAAACGAGTACATTCTCTTAAAGATGGCCGCCGGCATAGAAAAACGCTTGCTGATGTCAAGATTCTAATCTGTTTCAACTCTGCCAGATTCATATATGGCTAAAATGCGTTCTACATATTAACAGATCTTAAACACGTGTAGAAAACACCCACTTACAATTTATAATGAAGCTGTACGTACAATGCACTGATTTGTACTTAGCCGATTGTCCCGTTAACCGTACAACCACACTGCAGGCAGGCATATCCCAGCAGCACACAAAGCTTTAATAGGCTATCCCAGCAGCCTTCGGAGCCGCGTTTTCTGATTGTTGAATATGAAAATGGCGCAAGAGAACGCGTTCTTTGTGTGTAGGCCTGACAGCCGAGGCTACAAAGCCTGGACAAAGCAGTTCAGGAGGCTGTTCACATAAACGTGCCAGTGAAGGTTACTACGTGAGTTGAAACGAGCATACAACAGCTGGCCGACAAAATACACAGAGGAAAAGGTTGTTGTTGTTAGTAACGGCTATAACGGTAAACTAAAACATCAGGCATCATCCGTGACCCATAATGAATCATACCTGCTAATTTTCACAAAGATCGGTCAAGTACTTTCTGAGATATTCCATGAAGAAGAAAAATCGTTACAGGTCGTTACAGCTGTTAGTAACGGCTATAACGGTAAACTAAACATCGAGTATTATTCATGACCCATAATGAACATACCTGCTAATTTTCACAAAGATTGGCCAAGTACTTTCTAAGATATTCCATAAAGAAGAAAAAACCGTTACAGCCTTAGTAACGGCTATAATGGTCAACTAAAACGGGCATTATTCGTGACCCATAATGAACATACCTGCTAATTTTCACAAAGATCGGCCAAGTGCTTTCTGAGATAATCCATGAAGAAGAAAAACCGTTACAGGCGTTAGTAACGGCTATGACGGTCAACTAAAACATCAGGCATTGTTTTGTTTGACCCATAATAAACATACCTATAAATTTTCAGAAAGATCGGCCAAGTACTTTCTGGGATATTCCATAAAGAAGAAAAACCGTCACAGGCCGTTTACAGCCGTTAGTAACGAGCTAAGCTAAAACATTTGGGCATCATCCGTGACCCATATTGAACGTACCTGCTCATTTTCACAAAGATCGGCTAAATACTTTCCGAGATATTCCATGAAGAAGAAAAAAACCGTTACAGCCGTTAGTAAACGGCTACAACAGTAAAGTAAAACGTCGGGCATCATCCGTGACCCATAATGAACATACCAAGAAATCTTCAGAAAGATCGGCCCAGTAGTTTTGTCTGAAGCGAGTTGAACATATTTTGATCACGGACGGACGGACACACACACACACACACACACACACACACACACACACACACACACACACAGAGCACACACACACACGTTCCCGTTCCCATTGTAAAGTACTCGATGTTCTATAAGAACTGGGAGTACAAAAAGATGCAAAGCATATATACGTACTCCCAGTTTATCCTGAATACACGTCAGATATTCCAAAGAGGAAAAACCGTCTTGGGCTGGTGTAACAGTTAGGAATGACTATTCTGGTAAACATCGGCCATCATCTGTGACCTGCAATGAACATACTTACAAATTTTCAGAAAGATAGGTCAAGAACTTTCTGAGATTTTCCATAAAGGAGAAAGGATTATGGGCCATTAGAAACGGCTATAACGGTAAACTTAAATATTGGGCGTCATCTGTGACCCATTAAGAACATACAATTTTTCAGAAATATCGGCGGCCAAGTACTTTCAGAGATATTCCATGAAGAAGAAAAACCGTTAGGGGCCATTATAGCCATTGGTAACGGCTATAACGGTAAAGTAAAACATCGAGCATCATCCGTGACCCATAATGAACATATCTACAAATTTTCAGAAAGATCAGCCAAGCACTTTCTGAGATATTTCATAAAAAAGAAAAACCTTTATGGGCCGTTATAGCCGTTAGTAACGGCTATAGCAGTAAACTAAAACATGGGGTATCATCCATCGCGCTTAATGATCAGATCTACAAATTTTCAGAAAGATCAGCCAGGCACTTTCTGAGATATTCCATCAAGAAGAAAAACCGTTATGAGCCGTTATAGCCGTTAGTAACGGCTATAACAGAAAACTAAAACATCGGTCATCATCCGTAACCTATAGTGAACATACCTGCCAATTTTCACAAAAGATCGGCCAAGTACTGTCTGAGATATTTCATGCAGAAGAAAAACCGTTATAGGCCGTTACAGCCATTAGTAATGGATATAGCGGTAAACTAAAACATCGAACATTATCGTGACCCATAATGAAGATACCTGCTAATTTTCACAAAGATCGGCTAAGTACTGTCTTAGATATTCCATGAAGAAGAAAAACCGCTATAGGCCGTTACAGCCGTTAGTAACGGTTATAACGGGGTAGACTGAATCATCACGCACGCATCATCCGTGACCCATAATGAACATACCTGCTAATTTTCACCAGGATTGGCCAAGTACTTCCTGAGATATTCCATGAAGAAGAAAAACCGTTACAGGCCGTTACAACCGTTAGTAACGGCTATAACGTAAAGTAAAACATCGGGCATCATCCGTGACCCAGAATGAACATACCTAGGGCCTACAAATTTTCAGAAAGATCGGCCCAGTAGTTTTGCCTGGAGCGAGTGGAACACATTTTGACCACACACACACACACACAGCATTTCTTCGTTCCCGTTCTAAAGTACTGCCTGTTATATAAGAACTGGGTGTACAAAAACCGTTATGGGGAGTTATTTTGCAACAGAATAGGGGGTCTCCACGAACATGCTGCCTGACTAAAACAAAAAAACAAAATTCTTTTTTTTGTTTTTGTACTCCCAGTTCTTATAGAACTTATAGAAATTAATGCTCTGTGTGTGTGTGTGTGTGTGTGTGTGTGTGTGTGTGTGTGTGTGTGTTACTCCGTCCGTCCGTTTTAGCCGTTACTAACGGCGATATTTCTGAAAATTTGTATGGTCATTATGGGTCACGGATGATGCCCGATGTTTACCGTTATAGCCGTTACTGACGGCCCATAATGGTTTTCTTCTTTATGGAAAATCACAGAAAGTACTTGGCCGATCTTTCTGAAAATTTTGTAAGTATGTTCATTATAGATCACAGATGATGGCCAATGTTTACAGAATAGCCATTACAACGGTTACACCAGTTCAAGACACTTTTTCCTCTTTATGGAATATCTCACGCGTATTCAGGACTGGGAGTACGTTTAAATGCTTTGCAACTTGTTTACATGTTGGCTTGAAATCGCTCTTCAGTTTGCATGAGTAAATCACAACATTGCTCAGGATCACATTTACACACTCCCTGCCCACGAACTGGATCAGAGGGGACAAGAAGTGACGGGCAGGCATCCTAGTGACGCCCCCCAGCACCCCCCGCCGCAGCGGCCCTCCTACCAGCACACCCCCTACCCACTATCTACCTAACCAAGCACTCTCACATTCATACAGGACAGTTTGGGTTTGGGTTTGTTTTGAGCTTTACTCCTGAAGTTTCGCAACAGCGAGACTGTCAAGAGTGTCAGCACTGAGGTGGGAGTCTGCCTCTACAATGTGTGCTGGGAGTTCATCCCCACTCGCGGATAGCTCAGGGAAGAATGAGAAGAGCCTGTTTCTGCCGTTTATGGTTTACAAGGCTTTTAAACTACTGGTCATGTGATCTTCTGTCTGTTACTACTGGTTTTTCCAGGACACTTTGTTGACCTGCACCAGGTCATTGTGGATCTCATATAACATGGTGACCCTTGACGCTTGGCGTCGCTTCTGGAAAGACGGCCACTTGAGCTTTTCAAGCATGTCTGTTACACTTGCACGCCGGTGGTAATGGTTCAGGACGAATCTAGCTGCCCTTCTGGATGTTTTCCATTTTCTTGATGTAGCCTAATTTGTGGGGGTCTCATACTGAGCTACACTACTTTAACAAGGGTCTAACGAAGGTTAGGTATGCCTTTTCTCTCAGTTCATTGGAAGCAACTTTCAGGTTACGTCTCAAGAATCTGAGGGTTTCGCTTGCTTTCTTTGTGATGATATCAATGTGTTCCGCCCACTCTAGATCTGTCATCAAAGTAACTCCCCAGGTACGACGTTCATTGTACTGCTGCTAGCGTCTGTCCGTGGATCTGGTATTTGTTACTGATGGTACTTTTGCAGCGAGTGACCCTTAGCGTAGCACATTTGCCTGGGTTGAAGGCCATCTCCCATTTCTGTTCCCAGACCTGGAGACGTTCTAGATCTTCTTGTAGGTGTGCATGATCTTATTTGGATGCTATGTGCGGTAGATGGTGGTGTCGTCTGCAAACATTCTTGTCTTTGAGATCAGTTTCTCAGGAAGGTCATTAATAAAGACCAGGAAGAGACATGGTCTAAGGACCGACCCCTGCGGGACTCCTGACTTGACGTCGATGAGTCTGACTGAAGCCCCTCGACGACAACTGCTTACCGTCAGTTGGCTAGGAAGTTGGAGATCCATTTGTTGATCTTGCCTCGTACGCCATAGCTGTGGAGTTTGTGCAACAAGAGTGAATGGTTCACCTTGTCAAAAGCCTTGGCAAAGTCCGGCACAAGGATGTCTGTTCGCCATCCTGAAGCAATGTCGGAGGTCAGCTCTTCCACTAATTCGATTAGCTGTGTTTCGCAGACCTCTGCTGCCTGAAGCCATGCTGCTGGGGACACAGGATTTTGTTCTGTTCCAGATGCGTCATTGTGGCATGTACGATGATATGCTCAAACACTTTGCAGGCAATGCAGGTCAGCAAGACTAAACGGTAATTTGCGTAGTCACAGTATTCGCCTTTTTTTTTTTTTTTTTTTTTTAATAAGCGACATTAGGGCGTTTTTTCTAGTCTGTGGGAACGCATCCAGAGTCGAGAGAGGCTCTGTAGATGGTGGTGAGGATAGGGGCGATCTCTCAGAAGATAGTTCCTTCAAGAGCCTGGCACTGTTGTTGTCGGGGCCACTCACTTTTGCTGGGTCCAGCTTTATTAGCAACTGCCTGCCTTACGCCTTCTTCCATAATGTTTACAGGTCCAGCACAGGGTAGTCTCCATCAGCCATCTCGCACTTCTCTTGGAATTTTTCCTGAGAGTAGGCCTTCCCCTCGCTGAATGCAGACTGGAACTGGTTGTTGAGCGCATCTGCCTTTTCCCTGGGCTCCATTACCAATTGACCGTTCACTATCAGAGGGGTACGCCAACATTGGTCGATTTCTGGTTCTTAATGTAGTTCCAGAATCGCTTGTGCTTTGGTGCATGCTCAGTGGGCTCCTTTGTCAGAGTGGTGTTGATATGATCCAAATAAGCTCGGCACAGGTGTCGTTGGGCTTTACACCTTCTGGCTCTGGCCTCAGCTTTGCGAACTTCGCCACCTCCCGTCTTCCACTTTTTGTAAGCTCGGTTACGTCGGTTTACTATGTGGTGAAACTCGGGAGTAATCCATGGTTGGCTGTGGTTCGGTTGGGATTTCTTGGAAGGTATGTGGGTCTGAACTGCTTTGAGGAGCGCTGTTTTGAAGTGTGTCCACAGGCCTTCAGTGCTCGCAGTGTCCTTCTTTCTATCCACTTCTTCCCTTATCTCCTTTACAGCTTCTTTCAAGTTGCCCCAGTTTGCCTTGTTATACAGGGTAATAGTTTGCTCTACTGGTTTCTTCCACGGAGGGACGATGTTCTGCATAGACTAATTCGTGGCCAGACAAGATGGCATGGCTTCAATTCGTGAGATGAGTTGTTGGGTGTTGGACATGAGGTATAATGTGTTTTCACCTCTTGTAGGGACTATCACCATTTGTTCCAGGCCGTTGTCATCATGATTTTGGACCAGATGGTGCATTTTAACTTACTTGGTTTGGGGCTTTAAAGTCATTGTTGACCAGTCCCCATCCTGGGAAATTCAGGTTCCCTCCAATCAGTAGCATCGCGCTGGGAATGCTAGCAGCTTTCTGCACTGAGATATCAAACTCTTGGAAACTGGCCTTGTGAGAAACGTCAGGTCTTTGGTATGAACAAGTATACAGAGAACGTCGACCTTTCAGACTCAGTTTTGCCCAAACTACTTCACAGTTTGTCTCTAGCTCTTTCACGAGGGTGCTGTTGTACCAGTTTTTGTTTATTTTGATAAGGATCATAACACCTCCATCCCTATTCCTATCATTCCGGTGCTCTTTATGCCCATGTCGAGTTGGCAGGAATTTAGATATCTTGTTTTCTTCCGTCAGATGTGTTTCAGTTCCGATGACAATGTCTGGTTTAGAACTATCTAAGAGATATCCAAACTCAGCTTTTTTTTTTGCCGGTCACTGACTGAAAAACTAATATTTAGGATTCTTAGGGGTCTCTTGAGTCTTCTGTCTTGCTGTGTGGCTCTTGTAAGAGTGGAGACACGTTGAAGACTGAAATTTACCTCTGCTGGGCTCGACATGAGCCTGTTCTTGAAGGATCTGGTAGGGTGGAGAGAGACCAGTCTATGCAATTTCACTAGAGTGAAGATCAAAAACAAGTAGGTTGATTAGATTTGCTTACGTCTCAGAGTGGATATCTTCACAGTGTGCGTGGTACCATAGACCGCACGCTTCACGTGCGACACCCCTGTCTTCCCATGATACGCTGGAATCACATATGCCGCAGAGCCAGTCAAGGCTTGGATGATCTGATACATCAATACTTGGGCCTGGTTGGGTTGGGTGCATAAGACTGGTGCCAAAGAGTGAGCAAGGAGCAGTACGGCCAGGTACAAATAGACAGCTAGTGCTTCTGGCGATAGTGTGTGTGCCACGCTGTCTTGCTACGCTGTCCTGCTACAGCTGGTGCTTGCCACGCTGTCTTGCTACAGCTAGTTCTGTCTTGTTATTGAAGCTCGTGCTGTCTTGCCACGCTGTCATGCTACAGCTAGTGCTCGTCCTGATCGGACGTAATGTTTGTTTGTGCAGAGACACGAGAGGTTTTCCTCGGTAGGTCCCTGTTTCGTGTCACCTGCAACCGTTCGCTTTGTTGCGAGCCCTAGTTGCTGGTTGGTCGTAACCTTGACCTTTTTGCATGGATCATTATACCTAATCGAAGTAGAGGCTCTGACATCGAGATCGAGGCTGGTTTTGTTGCAGAGTTCGACAGAGGTAAAAACATTTACACAAACTTTGGCGTATTTGACGTTATACTCTTCATTTTAAAACTCATATATACAATGCAGTAGAAGGTTTATGTTCAGAATCATTGATATGGTAGAACTTAATGTTTGGACACATATTGACCAACCCTGAAAAAGCTGCGGAAAGCTAGGCTAGTTCACGGCCAACTGAGGGTTCGCTTTCTCATGAACCTCGACTGGTAAATCGTTCTTTACTCACTATAGTATTTATATATTTATTTTATATTTCGCAGCGTATAACCGCAATGACTATATATGCCGAAGGTCTCCCCAACCCCCAGGGGGCTGAACCGGGAGTGGGGGGGCGAGGGGGGGGGGGGGGGGGGGGGGGGGGGGGGGGGGGGGGGACGGGTGTGCTTTTCCACTTCGCGTCAAGGCAAGAAAAAAAAGCCAGTCGTAAGTGTCCGATTGTGAATGAGCGTCACCTGGGCCCACAGTAATCAAGAAGTTGAAACTGTAGCAAACGTGGCATGAGTCTGAGTATAGAGCACTCAAGTTCATTAAACCAAATACTTAGATCAAAATCGATTTCAATGCAGATCGAAATCGATTTCACTGCGCCGTTCAAAAAGGAAAAAAAATGTATCAGTGGTCAATTTACTGTGCAGTGAGGGAGGAGGGTTATAATGTCATTCCTGGCATAGAGCTGAGGTCCATCAGACCCACAAGATACAAGAAAAGCAGTCTCAGACCATTATATCACACTACCGAAAAGCAGTCTCAGACCATATCACACTACCCTACTTTTGTTACTTACTCTTAATGTAATAAATGTAAGTGTCTGGAAGATGGAGGCTTTCAAACACATTACACTTTTCCCATGAAACCTCAAGAAAGATTTATTTAAAATGTGGCTCTCGCACATTTCTCCCCCATATAGGTGTATACTGCCAGAATGATGGTTTCTACAAATATATTGATTAGATGCAGATTTATGCCACATGAACACAGAATGGGGCAAGCACTGATCAGCTGGTCTGAGAAGTGTAACAATTCAGCCGGCAGGTTGAGGGAAGCTGGCTTTGATAAGACCCCCACGGCCCAATTGTTTCAGTGTCATTTATGGTTGGTCACATACATAGAATGGCTTACATTTGTGAGAGTGCCCACCAGTGAGACTTGACACAAATGGGTGTCCTACGCCATGATATTTGTGCTGGCTTCTAATTCAAACCAGAGAGTCTTCACACAAAGAGGTGGCAGCTCAGCAAGTTAGTAGTCAGAACTGCTTATGATCACATGAAACAACAGTTGATTTCTGGGAAATCGTACGTCTGTACAATGCACAAGTAGAATACAACCAGTCCTAGTAGTACAGATATTCTGTTCAGCAGGTGTCTCAAGACACTTTGTCAAGTTATAGAATATATTCAACTTAGGGCGGGCAGACTTATGGCCAAGGTTAAAATCCATTTCCTGAGCGAGTTTGTCTTTAACACTAATATCAGCCAAGTTTGGAACACAGATGTAAACATGGTGATACACTAGACCCACAGGTTCATATTTGCACATATTTCCCAGAGAGTGACTTTACGATTTGACTTCTCTCTCAAATATTATAGAGTGCATTTCTGATATTTTCTAGGGATGTCAGAGAGAATGTATTTTTTTAACATATGATTGATGTAGGGGAAGTCTCCTAGAGCCTGATGTAACATCTGCAATAAAGTACTTACAAATTGGGCACTCATTGTAAACATAAATTTTGTGTTAAGCAGTCTTGAGACAAAGTCTGCAGTCAGGCAATGAAATTCTGCTAGACTGATTCATGGCCTTGGAAACGGTAAGATGAGGTGTGCAGTTGAAACAGTACTGGTATGTCCATACTGATCTCTCAGTCCAGGAAGCTCTTACTGTTTCAGAGTAGAACTGTTCATACAGAACTACAGGAAGATACTTGACATGACGTCTATGAAAGTCATCAAGGCATTATGAAATGTTGAACACTTGCAAGAAATGGTGATAGGTGGACAGAGCTGTGGAAGTTATTAAAACTAAAAGAAAATATCTTTAACTGCAGAATTTGTGAGAAGGAATGTCCTCATCACTGTGAACCACTCAGACTAACCAAAACTTCACACTATTTGTGTGGCAATGTGTTTGGATGGATCTTTTTTAATTCAAAGGACACCAATATCTATTTGTGGTAGATAACTTCTCAAGATGGATGGAAGTTGCCAAGTTGCCATCAGCAACTCAGAGCATCTGTCATCGCTTACTGCAAAGCCATTTTTGTTTTCAACAATGACCATAGAGTTCAGTTCAAGAGATTTCAACAGATTTGTAGCTCTGCTTTTCATGTTTGACAAGCAACCCTCGTCGTCACCCCCAAGGAAATGGCAAGGTAGAGTGAACTGTCCAAACAGTGAAAAAAAACTACTGAAAAAGACAGAAGATCCTTACATCTCTTTGAGGGATTTTCAGGAGAGAAAGACTGGTTCTCAATGTCCCATCAATGCTATCATTATCTGCCTGTGAAGCCAGATCTGCAATGGTTCCAGCAAGTGGATGCTCACATCAAGCAGCAGTGGAAGCAGCAGTCTGGGTGTGGTCACCAAGCAAAAAAGCTGACCCAGCTGAAGAGAGGAGAGAATATGTTTAAAACCATGAGATGAGAAAGCAGTAGTTGCGGATTCTTTGTGGTCATCAGGGAAGATGCCACACATGTCCTGCAGGAGGATCTGAACAGGCTACAGGACTGTCAGACCGGTGGCTTCACCACTTCCACCCAGATAAATGTATCCTTACTTGGGACGGACAAAGTTGGACAAAGTGTACCAGGTGAGAGGGAAGAATGAAGCCGGTGAGACCTGCACCATCAACCTGTCTGAAAGCCAAGTGGAAGACCTAGATGTCCATATTAACAACTAACTCTCCTTCAAAGGACATGTGGCCCAGGCAGCATCCAAAGCAAACAGAAATGTCAGGATAATCAGATGCTCTTTCAACTACTTGACAAATGAGATCTTTATCCAGCTGTACAACAAGTCACTTGTAAGACCAGTCCTAGAAGATGGACACTCGGCTTGGTAAACTCACCACAAGACTTTGTGTGCTGAGGTGGAGGATGTTCAACGCAGAGGAACAAAGCTCCTTTCATGGCTCAAGGACAAACCCTACCCAGAACGCTTGGCCATGCAACAGCTACCCAGTCTTGAACAT
The DNA here is from genome assembly GCA_016801955.1 of Conus betulinus. Taxonomy (NCBI): domain Eukaryota; kingdom Metazoa; phylum Mollusca; class Gastropoda; order Neogastropoda; family Conidae; genus Conus; species Conus betulinus. The sequence continues at coordinate 373,954 of JADBJO010000563.1, read as the reverse complement.
CGACGGGCTCGAGGTGACATGATTGATTGTACAAATATGTGCATGGCGTGTACAGGGTGAAGAACCCTCAGTTTCAGTTGTTTGACAGCAGAGAAACAAGGGGCAACAGTCTGAAACTAGTCAAAGGACACTGTAGGCTACAAGTTAGAGGTAACTTTTTCACTGAGAGAGTCATTAACTCCTGGAATAGCCTCCCAGCTTACATAGTTACAGCTCCAACATTGAACACCTTCAAGTCAGACTGGATGCCGACTGGAACAGCCTTCCATCAAAGTTCAATCCAGTGTGCTATAAATAGGTGGTGGTAGTGCCGGTACAGCTAGAAACCCCACGCATGGAAGTTCTTAGGTGTAGACTTCATCTATTACACAGTATTAGTCTCGAAGGTGAACAGGCCTCCAACGAGGCCCCAACACCTTAAGTTCAAGTCAAGTCAAGTCAGTCATCTGATATAGTACAAACTATACAGGGCAGCAAAGAAGAAGTGGTTGAACACTGCATCAAAAAGCAACCAGTGACTTCTAGCAACCAGTGATGTCCCATATCCAAAGATCAGCTCAGCAGCAGGAACTTGAACCACAGGTGCACCAGGGACATCGACCTCAGATGCAATTGTGATCCAGCCAAGGGCACCATCCAGTGTCATGCCAAATGTCCTGCTGAACACCAAAACTTTATCTAAAGAACAGTCATAATCTGGAAGATTGGTAAAACCAAGAAAAATGATGGACCTTTAAAAGTTTAATTGCATAAACATTGTTGTGAACATTCTTAAATGAAAGGGAAAGTTCAGATTTGAACATAGAAGACAATCAACTTAATTTTTTTGTTACTGCTTGGTGTTCTTAAACTTCAGATTGGAATTCTGTAAATCAGTTCAAATGATACAATAATGTTTACAGGGAGATTTAATTTTTTACAGAGCAATGACAAATTATCGTATCCTGTTACAGAAGTCTTTAATATTTTCCAGTTGGGCGCCGCAGAGCAATGTCGCTTCCCTGCATGCGCATGCACCACACATGCTTACAACTGTTGCAGACACGATTTTTGCACTTTTTAAAATTTTTGCACTTTATCAAAATTGTTTTATTATACGTTTCCGAATTCAAGGAATTGTTATCATATCATATATTATCATATATCAACTGAAAGGGTAAAGTGCAAACTTTGTAATGAGCATAGAATTAAATACATTTTGGTAAAATAGCAATGATACTGTTACAGAAACAACATGAATAAAATGTAGGTGAACACAACCTTGTTTACCTTTGTTTTTGGTTAGTATGACAACAGCAAATGAAAGAAGAACAGGGGCATAAAACTTAGCTCTTACTTTGAACAGATGCAGAGAAAGCCTGAGGTATTCAGTATGTGAAATCCAAGTGCATTCGTTTTTTTCTATAAAGGAAATTAAATCATTGCACACAGTACACTCTTTTCACTGTTTTGGCTTCAGATGATGAGACGTATAAAACTATTAAATACACAGAGCAAATAAATCAAGGTCAGATTCTTTTTGATAAACTTGTACACCTTTACCCCCCTCATTTTCTTTACTACTTTGCTGAACCAGTTCTAAAACCCACATGTCATTCTCCTTCTACCCGATATATTGGTGAACAGGAAATTCCACAAGTGCCTTCCCAGTGCCAGATGGCCTCATGGGTCTGTTTGTTCAACTACTCTGGGTTCAAAAAGGTCATCGCTAGTGCATGTAAACTCGCCCTTCCAGTGGCCAGAACCCTGTTCTAAATGTTTATGCCAGCTGCATCCCCTAGACGGTAGACCAGAAAACATGGGGATTTCTTATAGTTGTGCCATGCGGTCACGGATGCACAGCATGTCCAGGCAGAACAGCAGTGCTGTCGTGCTACCATGCTACCAGTCACCAGGGCACGGCTGGTTGTGAACAGGTCAACTGAGTTGCCATCACTATCACGAAAAAGTTAAGCTGGGGTTGTACTGCTGAGATATTCCGAAGGGCTAATGGGTATTGGTTGGCCTGAACGAAACTGGAATAATAACAGTCATACTTGCACCATCTCCTTGATGCCTGTATTTATTTCATTTATATCTGCTTGAATTATAACACAACCATTTAATCATTAATTCATTGATTTTATGGTTTCACACACACACACACACACACACACACACACACACACACACACACACACACACACACACACACACGTGTGCATGCACACGTACACATTCTGGAGGATGTGCACGTATGCTTTCTCTGTCGTATGCGTATATAAAGTTCATCAGATCTATATTTTTGTCATTATAGTGTACTAAATGTACAGTTTGTATCCATTATACATGTAAGCTTTGGTTTTGGATTTGTTTATCCATAACAATTCAGTGTGGTGCATGTCTCTGTCATGCAGCAAGTTTAGCTAGAACTTAGAAGATTGTAGCGAAGGAAATTTTTTTTATATTTTGGCTTTCAGAGTACCCTTCTCTGACAGAAGTCATCAGACTTGAAGATGGATGAAGACTCATCAACCAAGTTCATTGGTTCGCTGACCAAGTTTCTGCAATCTCTGTGCAATGGTTATGTGGAGTTCCAGAGAGGCGTGGAGCTTGTGGGACACATCTACCTCAGCATTGACACGGGGGAGAAAGTTGACTATATTCTGCATGAAAAAGTCAGCAAGAATGATGAAAACTCTGTGAGTTTTGTCAGCAACAGTTTCCATGCTCAGCCTACTGACAAAAAGGATAGGACAGGGAAAAAGGGTTCTCAGCCCAAAGGTGGTGACAAAAATTCTGAACAAGTGTCAGACGATGATGACATTATGATTGTTGATCAGTCTGAGAGGATACAAGGGAGCACAGACACAGGGACTATGCCAACAGAGGATATAAGCGTTCACCTGGACCATGTTTCGATAGCAGGCTTGCTCATCCATCCTCAGTGCGGCTACATAATCAAAATCATGGCAGCAGTAGTCCATTATCATCACAGTCAAAGTATAGGCAGCAGTATGGAACCCCATCTGCGACGGTTACAAATCAAAATATGCAGCAAGACAATATCAGCATAGGAGATGTCAAACTAGAGCAGCTATCAGCAGATGAACTGTTGTCTTTAGCGTCACAGGTAGATGAAGGGGCCTCATCATCCCATGCTCACCCAGAGGCAGGCCAACGGAGTCATGCAAGGCATGGATCCCAGGTATTGGATAGTTCCTCCGGACAACCTGTGTGTGGATCAAGCAGGAAGCAGCCGATGACTCCCAGTCACAGGGGGGGCATGATACAGGTCTGGCATTGTTTTATCTTACTAGTATGTCAAGAAACAAGTAGACAGAAACTTAAAAGGCCCAGAACATACCTTGTTTACTTAGAATTCTACCAATCATATATCACATGTGTAATGCGATAATTGGTGAACCAGTATCACAGTAATTGCACACAATCATGGTTCTTTGGTTAGTGTAAGAAATAAAAAAAGAATGAATTCAGTAACTGAAGACATTGGCATCATCCATCCTATATTTATTTTGTTTTTTACTCCTGTTACTTCATCCTCCCTATTTTCAAGTTTATTGAGTTTGAAATATTTAAGCATATATTAGATGTGTTTTGCCCAAACTGTTCATAAGAGAGTATATTAGTTTCAACAAGGGAAACTGTGAGGCTAAGAACTTTGAAAATCCAAGAAAACTTTCCATTTTTTCCCCCTCTGTCTGATATGCAGAATTGATGTTCATTAACTGTTACAATCTGCTTTTTCTGTTCCAGGGTGGCCTCTGTCTAATAGGCATAATTGATGTTCATTAACTGTTGCAAACTGTTCCAGGGTGGCCCCGCAGCCGAGATGGGCAAAGTGACTCCAGCAACTCTGGTTCAGATCTCTACCCTGTCATGATGCATCAAAACCCTGCGTACTCTTCGGGTCCTGTCTTCCCTGGCCAGTCTTCACAAGTGGTTCAGTCCATCTTGGCCATTCACAGAAGTTTCCTGCAATGTCTGGTGCAGCTAGTCCCTTTGCTAATCCGGAACGTCACAAGGCATGAGTGGCATCGACCCTGCAGGTGGGTGTCTGTGTTTTGTCATCTCTGTCTTTTGATCAGTTCTCTAGAACTGAAAAGGAACGTGATGGAGATGTCAGGTGTGGTAGTTTTTGCAGCAACGTTTTCTTATTGGATTGATTACAATCTATTCTTTATCGGTAAATGCAAACTTCCGTTATTATTGAAAGTACAGTTGATTTAACCTTGACTTTTACTCAGGTGAAAAATTAAGGAACTCCGTGTTTGTGCTTGCCCCCATCCCCTCCCCCCTGTGCCAAAAAAAAAGGAAGGAAAGAAGAAGGGGGGGGGACCCCCAAACCCTTGATCTGTTGTCACTAGTCCTTTTCAGACTATGGAACTGATCAGTCTGACCTCATCTTATTCTAAATGGGTGTGAATGTCAGGCTGCTCATGTCTTGTGGGAACAATCAGTCTGCCAGTAGGGGCTGCAAGATCTTTTTTTTTTTTTTTTTTTTTTTTTTTTTTTTTTTTTTTTTTGCTGTCCCAACCTCTACACCACCTCTACACCTCTATGCCGCTCATTCTGACACCCTGTCCACAGCCACAGCCCGTTGGCCCCCCGCCGCAACCCTGGCACCGGCAATCCACAGGGAGCACTCAATGTCAAGTCGTCAAGAGGCAACCCACGGAGGAGACACTGCACTGCTGCCGAGTCACTTAGGTGGTGTTCAGTGGCGCCTGTTCTGATCTAACATACGCAGGACACCACCTACTAGCCCCCCCTACTGACGACAATAATTGCTTAGTCACGGAGCCGATGTGAGTGAGCTCTCCCTCCGGAGGGCGCCACCACGTCCATCCAACGACAGCCCCCTTGAACTCGCCGATACTGGTGACCCCAACGGAACCAAAGCAAGGCCATAGACGTGGAGAGGACATCGAAATTGAGGTCACCGTGAGAGCAGGGCATGAAGGGCCACAGAATTTGAGACTTTTTTTTTTTTTTTTTAATGCTGATCAATGAGAATGAGGATGATTAAGATGATGCTACGGATTTCCATTTCGGTCTGAGACTACATGACATGATGTACTCTATGCTTCCTATCATAATATATCCCGGCGTCAACCAGGCCTGAGATATACAGGCACCTGCAGTGTTGGTCAGGAAATTTGAGCAACACTCTCAGAAACGCATCTATCAAGTGGATGAAACTCGACTGTGTGGTCCCAGCAACTCAACTCTGGGTAGGAGCCGGTCAGGGCAGAAAAACCCATATAACTTCTGATGGGATTTGAACTCGTGACCTCCCAGCCGGGAGTCCGCGACGCTAACCACTTCGCCATGGCAGCCGGTAGGGCTGCAAGGTCTGACCAGATCAGAGACAGGTTTTGATATGTGTACATTCATGACACTGGGAAATGGCTCTGGGACATGGACACTTGCTTTCAATCTGATGCTTATTTAAGCTGATTGTTGCTATAATCTCACCAATTCACAAGATATGAGTGCAATAATGATTGAGAAATTGTAAACATACCATTTTAAGGACAATGGTGCCTAGAGTGAATTATGGAACTTCGTTGTTGTGTGCAGTGAATTAGGGCACAGTGTCATTGCGTTACATTCAAAGGAACAGGAAACGAAAACCACTTCTCGAATAAAATGCAGTTGGTTCATGTGATGGGGGTGAAGGGTCAAATGCATGGAATTTTCAAACACTATGTCGTGCCTGTAATGTGATTAAAAGTGTTTGAGTTCACTTGCATGCTTTTAATTGACCGCCATTCTGTAAGTTACAGATAGAAACAAAGCCATTTATGGTTGAACAAATCCTTTGGTTTGCTGCTAAACATTTTTATTTTCAAATATTTTATGGATATTCTGACAAATAAGCATATTGTCACTATTAAACAATGCATTTTTTGTGTTCTCGAAAGCCTGTATGCTTAGCAGATAAAAACCAGTATCCCAGTTGTTGAATACGGAAATGAAAGTAACTTAGGACAGGACTATTTTTGGTCACTTCAAAATTCCGGAATATGCATTATTTTCATTCCTTTCACTTTCTTTTCTTTTTCTGAATTAAAGTGCCTAAACTTTTGAGCATTGAAGAACTTTGCACAGAAGTATGCCAGTGTGACAAGTCCCATTTTTTGGCACAATCTTGGGTTGACACTTCAACTTACGAAAATAAAATGAAATGCACAGAACCCATTTGTAGGCAAAATTGTTTTATTTCACAAGGTAAATGCGAACACATCGCATCAAACCATCAACTGTGTCCACATTTTTCTGTGAGTTCTTTAATTGATTATCTGTTACCGGCCAACATTTCACCTGTTTCCCAATATCATGGACACACAGAGATTCTATTGGCACATATCATGGGCAGACGATTTCTTTGGTAAGAGTTGCAGATGCGAGAGGATCCAGGAGGCATTTTCTGATCTCTGATTTGTCTTTAAAAAAGTTTTATATTGTGTACAGATCTTTTCTTGGAGTCTCCTGCTTTCGTGTTTTCATGCACTAGGGTATGTGTTTTGCTGATAATTTGAAGTTTTTCTTGCCAGTTTTTTTCCGCGCAACAAAAAACAGACATTATCATACTTCAGGGTATCTCGCTTAACTTACAGTTCATAATTCAAATCATAGCAGCAGATACTGAAATATTTCATGCCATAGTGAGTTCCAAGTAGTGACATTCATCATTACACCCTATGGAGTGTTGGTGCTCTTACAACCACAGACTCCTGTCTAAAATCAGCACCATGTATTCTGCTCCCTGAAACATTACATGCCCATGGAGGATGCTAGTATTCCATGTGGCGTATGTGATCGCTCTGTTACTGATGGAGGGGTTGCATGCAAATCATAGGACTGTGACTCAATGCTGGATGTGGAGGGTATGAACAGTTGATCTGTGATGACCTTGGTGATTGGCAAAAGAGTGGTTACTTGGCATGGCATCGTATGGGCAGATGCAAATTACAGTGCTGTTGCTGTTGACCAGTGGAGCCTGGATAGAACCCAACACTTTTTTCAGTTCAATTCAGTTCAGTTCAGTATACTTTTATTATCTATTGTTTATTATCTCATAAAAGAAAAAACACCACAGTCTTACTTTAGTTTAAAGGGGCAATATGATCCATCAAAACTCATTCTGTCCGCTATATACACCACGCCCTCAAGATCATGAAAACAAGAAAAAACATGCTAGATACTCACAGGTTTCCAAAAAGTGAACTATCTGTCAGTTACTAGAAAGATGAGAGAACTGGTTAGTCTCTTTCAGATCACACAGCCTGATGATGGTAATTGGCAACGAGTCATGGCTTCCAGTGACATTTTCCACAGAGGATACAATGTCTATTGCAGAGACAGGACTGGAAAGTGAGGAGGTGCTGTTTTCATTGCCGTCTTGGAAGATCTGGTCTTCATCAAGGATTTTGACATGTCCCCACAGATAGTCAGAATTGGAAGATTAAGGTCAAACTGCAAGGGAGACGAAAGCTACTAATCTGTAGCAATTGCAGTTTGGAGAACTCTCCTTAGATCAGAGGAGCACCAAGAAAAACACCTGATCTTCAGATGCAGGAAAAGTGAACATCCGAGAAGAAGAAAACATTCTGGTGAAAAAAGAAAAAAAAATGAACGCTTTAGTACCCTGAATCAATACCATAACCAGTTTTTCCAATCCAGGTTTCCGTACCATGTTCGGCGCTGTGCTTCTTGTGGTTGTTGTGGTATATCACAGTGTTTCTGCTTGCATTAATCACAGCATTTCATTAGCGGGCAAGTATGTAGGTGAACACAATTCTTTAGCCATATTTCTGGTCGTAGGTCATGCAGAGGCTTCTTCTTGAGAAGAGAAAATATGATGTTTTGCGTATAACAAATCATAAATCAAGGCGAGATGTTTGAAGAAAATAGGGTTGTCAGCTGTCGGAAATTTGATTGGTCTGAAAAGAATATACAAAAGTGAGCCATTTAGATTAGTGGTTTTTGACTTGTTAAAGTGAACTAGCTGTGAATGGCATGTTGCTGCTTTTCCGTTTTGTTAAAAGACTTAACAATTTTATCATGTTAACTTTTTGAACGCACACACTGTTTATGCTTCAAGAGCACTGGACTTCAATCAGAGCAGACTGGATTTTTTGATTGGATTAATGTGTCCCCCCCATGCCCCTCCCCTGTGTGTGTAGTATTGTCTGTGCAGTAATTGTTAGTGTGTATGTGTGTTTAGGTTCCTGCATGATAATTTGCCTGTTATGCAAGACCACGTAATAGTCTTCAAAACTGCTTAGATTCCATTTCGGCCAGGGGTTTCGCCCTCCTGGACCCCCCATCAGGGCATTGTCCTGGACCCTGCCGGGGCATATATAGTGGGACCTGGACCCTGGCCTTTTCAGAGATTGTTCAAGTCAGCTGTTCTCCAGCCTGCTGTGGCCACCCACATACAGACGACACTGAGAGCCTTCCAGCTTTCACAGTCTACCACCCATGCTTCTTGAGCCCACAAACGTGACAGTGCTACATGAATGGTGTCATCATCAGTCATTGTTGACGCTGCCCCATGCAGATGATGAGAAAGGATGACTGTGCCCCCACCTATGCTGCAGGTGGATGGATGATATCAAGAATGGAAACAGATGGTGCAGAAACCCAGAAGTGGGAACATTTTCCTCAACCACTTCATCACAAACCATGGCAGGGTGGACCCCAGAACTGAGACATAGCCTGTAGTAATGATGCAGTCTACATGGGCCAGCACATACCTCTCCGTGTAGTCATGATGCAGTCTGCGACTCTGCGACAGTCTCCATGTAGTGATGGTGCAGTCTGCAACTCTCCCTATAGTCATGATGCAGTCTACCTTACCAGCATATCAACTCTCCCTGTAGTCATGGTTCAGTCTGCAACTCTCCCTGTAGTCATGGTGCAGTCTACATGGGTCAGCAGATAACTCTTCCTGTAGTCATGATGCAGTCTGCATGGGCCAGCATATGAACTCTCCCTGTAGTCATGATGCAGTCTACATGGGCCAGCAGATAACTGTCCCTGCAGTCATGGTGCAGTCTACATGGGCCAGCAGATAACTCTCCCTGTAGTCATGATGCAGTCTACATTACAAGCATATCAGCTGTCCCTGTAGTCATGATGCAGTCTATATTACCAGCATATCAACTCTCCCTGTAGTTATGATACAGTCTACATTACCAGCACATCAACTCTCCCTGTAGTCATGGTGCAGTCTACATGGACCAGCACATCAACTCTACCTGTAGTCATGATGCAGTCTACCTTACCAGCACATCAGCTGTCCCTGTAGTCATGATGCAGTCTACATGGACCAGCACATCAACTCTCCCTGTAGTCTGTACAGCCAACACATCAACTCTCCCTGAAGTCATGGTGCAGTCTACATGGGCAGCACATCAACTCTCCCTGTAGTCATGATGCAGTCTCTACATTACCAGCACATCAACTCTCCTTGCAGTCATGATGCAGTCTACATTGGCAACACATCAACTCTCCCTGTAGTCATGATGCAGTCTACAATACCATATCATATCAACTCTCCCTGTAGTCATGATGCAGTCTGTAACTCTCCTGTAGTCATAATGCAGTCTGCATGGATCAGCACATCAACTTTCCCTGTAGTCATGACGCTGTCTGTATAGCCAGCACACCAACTCTCCCTGTTGTCATGATACAGTCAAGATGGGCAGCTCATCAACTCTCCTGTTGTCGTGATGCAGTCTGCATGAACCAGCACATCACTCTCCCTGTAGTCATGATGCAGTCTGTATGGCCAGCATATCAACTCTACCTTTAGTCATGATGCAGTCTACACTTCCAGCACATCAACTCTCCCTGTAGTCATGGTGCAGTTTACATTACTGGCACATCAACTCTCCCTGTAGTCGTGATGCAGTACATGGGCAGCACATCAATTCTCCCTGTAGTCATGATGCAGTCTACATTACCAGCACATCAAACTCTTCCTGTAGTCATGATGCAGTCTACATTACCAGCACATCAGCGTTCCCTGTAGTCATGATGCAGCCTACATAACAGCACATCAGCGCTCCCTGTAGTCATGATGCAGTCTACATTACCAGCACATCAACTCTTCCTGTAGTCATGATGCAGTCTACATTACCAGCACATCAGCGTTCCTGTAGTCATGATGCAGCCTACATAACCAGCACATCAGCGCTCCCTGTAGTCATGATGCAGTCTACAATTCTCCCTGTAGTCATGGTGCAGTCTGCATGGACCAACACATCAACTCTGCCTGTAGTCATGATGCAGTCTACATGGGCCAGCAGATCACTGTACATGTAGTCATGATGCAGTCTACATGGGCCAGCAGATCACTGTACATGTAGTCATGATGCGGTCTGTATGGGCCATCAAATCAACTCTCCCAGAAAGCAGCAACCAAAGATATCATTCTGATTTATACAGAACAGTGATGGAGGCAGCACAACATGTAAATGATAAAATTATATCCATTAACAGTGAAATCAGTGGCATGGAAGAGAGAGAGAACAACATGTAAATGATCAAATTATGTCCATCTGCAATGAAAACCGTTGCATGGAAGAGAGATGAGCTTCATGTGAATGATCAAATTATGCCCATCTGCAATGAAAACGTTGCAAGACAAACACCATGTAAATGATCAGATTATACATGTCCATCTACAATGAAAACAGTTGGGGGGATGAACAGCATTAACAACTGGTCCAAACCCAAGCCATGAAGGATCACATTGTCCACAGACAGAAGAAAACAAGGAAGCCATGGTTTGATCTTGAGAGGAGCAGAAAAGATGATGTCCATACAGGAGAAGTCTGGAGACTACAAGCTAAAATATGTTCATGTAGGGTCTTTAAACATCTTATCAGGTGCTCTTGTGATGCTGTTATTGGATACATGTTGGGAATCTATTTACCAGTGACGATGAAGTCCCTTCCACCTCCAAGAAGTTTCTAGAGCTTCAAAAATGCAGGGAAGACCGAGCGTGAAGGTAGTTCACTACTGAATGGTGGTGGGAGGCCCATCACAGAACCAGGGGAACAAGCACAATTACTTCACAACCAGATCCACTGTCTTTTCAGAAGCACTCAACCAGAATAAAAACAATCTACTGAGGAGTTTGAAGTGTGCTGTTCCTTGCCTTCATACCTGACAGATTTCCCTGCCTCTGAGGCCATCAGAATCATTAATGGAGTGAAGAAGCTTTATCTTGGTCAAAACATGGCATGTGGCCAAGAAGATGTCATTCCCAGACCATCAGAACTGTGGCAGAAGAAATCCTTGCAGCCGTGACTTGGCTGTTTCAAACCATATACAACAGTGAGTTGCAGGAGATTGAGGAACTTCAGCTCTGAGCGGCAAGATGCGTTGCAAACCTTCACTTCCAGACATAATGCGTCTTACCCATTACAGCCTCTTTCCACTGGCTCACATTGCAGGAGCAGTCTTTAGAAGAAAGCTAGGTTAGATATCTATGAATTTCACCACTGCCTGATCTCTTTGATTTGAACTTGGCATACTTGCCAACACTAACACCCAAACAGCAGACTGAACAGGGAAAAATAACACCCACTGCTAAGACATCCAGCATGTAATAAAGGAAAATATCATTCTTTTCAAGGATAGTTCCAGAGTGGAATATGCCACAACAGAAACCAGACTGCTGATTCCCTGTACCTTTTCAAGTCCAGGCTGGCTTCTACCAAAGTTTACAAAGTGCAGTGTTCCAGTAGTTTTTCAGTTTTATCTGGTAACAAAAAGGAGTGCATTGAACAATTTCAGTGATGACAGATTTGAACCTATGTCTGGACCCAAGCTTTTTTAACACATCTGTGCACGACTATCAAATACGCATACTGCAGTGCTTGTCAGTTGCTGCAAGTGATTCAGCAAACAAAACAAGCACAGAGACTAAGCTTACTCATTTTTGTAATTGTGAAGAAGTTTTAGCTTGCAAAGTATCTGGCTTTTGGTGGAAGAATTGTGATTTGTTTGTGGTATCCTTTCCATACAATGTCATAGACATAGAGTAACCTTTCACCTTTACGAGAGGGCAGAATGCAGCATAAGCCCTCTTTACATCAGTTTCATTTCCAAAGATCTTCATCACTATCTAGATGTAGCTGTCGTCATGTTTTGAGTTCCTGGTTTGGGATATCATCGTAGCCCCTCCCTCTTCATCCTCGCTCTAGTATCCGTCATCAAAATGGACAGTGGTCATGATTTCCCATCAAGCTTTTATCCGTCAGATCCAGAGAATTTCCTGTGGACAGAGGTCATGATTTCCCATCAAGCTTTTATCCATCAGATCCAGAGAATTTCCTGTGGACAGAGGTCATGATTTCCCATCAAGCTTTTATCCATCAGATCCAGAGAATTTCCTGTATTCAGAGTCTCTGAAACACTTACAGTCATTTGTGAGAATGTGACTTAATGCCTCAGTGGGTTTGGCCTGGTCTACTGCCTATCACTATAGTATCAGAGCATGAGAGGCTAACACTAGAGGTATTCTTCTGTCTGTTCAAACACTAACAGTAATCACATTATTTTTATGTGTAAATAATAACGGTATTTACACAGCATGTTTGCACACATCATTCTTACACACATGCTCATTTTAACTTGAAACACCTGCCATCAGAGTAAATGAGGAAATAAATATGAACAGTTAGATATGAGAAATTAAGACTTGTACAGGTGAGGAGGAATCAGTAGGGAAAGAAAGGTTTTAAGGTTTTATGTTTGTCTGAGTATAATTGTTAGATGATTTATCAGGGGGGGAAGGGGGGGGGGGGGGGGGGTTGTAGTTGTATGAAAAATGTGTGAGAATTGTTAAATAAATATATCTTAAGTTTAATTTTACTTTTTCTACATTGCTTGGAAAACTTTAAATGATTTTCTTACTGTCACTGTGTGGTTACCTTCCCTTTGCTTGCTCTCTCCTCCTGGATCACCAGTGTAACACAAAACCATTGCAACCCAGAACATCCTGATTATCAAAACCGTAAAAGACATCCTGATTATAACATATTGATGTTGGACCTCAGTGGGAAGAAGAAAAATCTATTACTTGAGGTGTCAGATATGAGAGATAGACTTTGATTATGAAAGATGGGGGGGGGACCCATTGAACCATCAGATATTGAGATTGCAACTCAGAACATCCTGATTATCAGCATTATTGATGTTGGACCTCAGTGGGGAGAAGAAAAATCTATTATTTGAACTGTCAGATATTGAGCTGGACCTTGAATTCTGAAAGATTTGGCAAACCCATCGAACCATCAGATATTGAGATAGACCTTGAATTCTGAAAGATTGGGTAAACCATTGACAGTGGAGCCTTTTTCAGGGTCATGAAAGGACAGATCTACATCGCAAATCATTAAATCTCGCACATGTGACTTCTCTTCAGTGATTGGTATTGGGCATGATACACTGTGTGTATATTATGACATGCAAACTGGAAAAACGTTTATATTGTTTGGTGACTTTTAAAAAAATTATTGCTTGGTGAATAAATGTAAAGGTGGTTTCACTTTGAAATCATATGTATGTATGTATATATATATATATATATATATATATATATATATATATATATATATGTGTGTGTGTGTGTGTGTGTGTGTGTGTGTGTCTTAAGAGAGTAGTAAAATGCAACCATTTTATTTTGATGTAATACACATTCTTGATGCTTGTTCCGCAACTGCTAGAAACTGAGAAAATAATGAGCTTATTTGTAAGAGAAAGGAAGGACATTGTATGAGCAAATACAGCAATTTATCATTAATCCTGCAAACACAGCAGGAAAATTATCACTGTGCAGTTTTAGGGTCAGTCTCACATGCATTACTGACACTTTAATTATTTTATGTTACAACACCTCGCAGTTTTAAAATCAACTTCACATGTATCATTGTCACTTTACTTACAATACTTCTTGCATGAAAAGTACTCAAACCAGCTGTGCAAATTCCGAACACTTCAATATTAGACCCATAATTACCTGAAACATAAATGCAGCAAACTAGGGTAGGTGTCAGTACTATTATTGATTGATTTCAAAACATCACAAAAAACAGGAAACTGTACAATTTTATGTGACAACCAAATTGTGTCTGGATCTTCTACAGTCTTAACTAAAAATGACTACATAAATTTTTGACAGAGAAAGGAAGGATTGATGGTATCTGAAAGTGATTACATATGACAGAAATTTTTGACAGAGAAAGGAAGGATTGGTTGTAACTGAAAGTGACTACATATATTGACAGATAAAAGAGGGATTGGCAGTAACTGAAAATGACAGTGACAGCGTATATCGACAGAGAAAGGAGGAATTGGTTGTAACTTAAAATGACTACATAAATTGACAGAGAGTTGAAGGATTGGTTGTAACTGAAAATGACGACATGTATTGACAGAGAGAGGAGGGATTGGATATAACTTAATAACTGAAAATGACTACATATACTGACAGAGAGAGGGGGGATTAGATGTAACACAATGACTACATATATTGACAGAGAGGATGGTTTGGTAGTGACTGAAAATGACTACATATATTGACAGAGAGAGGAGGGATTGGATTGGTTGTAACTGAAAATGACTTCACATGTTGAGAGAGGAGGGATTTGGTTGTAACTGAAAACGACTAGACATATTGACAGATAGAGAAGGATGGATTGGTTGTAAAATGTAGCTGAAAATGACCGCACATATTGACAGATAGAAAAGGATGGATTGGTTGTAACTGAAAATGACCACACATATTGACAGATAGAAAAGGATGGATTGGTTGTAACTGAAAATGATTGCACATATTGACAGATAGAAAAGGATGGATTGGTTGTAACTGAAAATGACTGCACATATTGACAGATAGAAAAGGATGGATTGGTTGTAACTGAAAATGACCACACATATTGACAGATAGAAAAGGATAGATTGGTTGTAACTGAAAATGACTGCACATATTGACAGATAGAAAAGGATGGATTGGTTGTAACTGAAAATGACTGCACATATTGACAGATAGAAAAGGATGGATTGGTTGTAACTGAAAATGATTGCACATATTGACAGATAGAAAAGGATGGATTAGTTGTAACTGAAAATAACCACATATATTGACAGCTAGAAAAGGATGGATTGATTGTAACTGAAAACGACCACACACATTGACGGATAGAGAAGGGGGGATTGGTTATAAAATGTAATTGAAAATGACTATATATATTGACAGAGGGAGGAAAGATTGGTTGTAATTGAAGATGACTACACATAAAGAGGGATAGAGAAGGAGGGATTGGTTGTAAATTAAAATGACTCAACATATTGACAGATAGAGAAGGAGGATTAGTGGTAACTGAAAATGACCACACATATTGACAGCTAGAAAGGGATGGATTGGTTGTAAAATGTAACTGAAAATGACTATACATATTGCCAGACAAAGGATGGATTGGTTGTAACTGAAAATGACCACACATATTGACAGATAGAAAAGGATGGATTGGTTGTAAAATGTAACGAAAATGACTACACATATTGCCAGATAAAAAAGGATGGATTTGTTGTTACTGAAAATAACCACATGTATTAACAGATATACAAGGATGGATTTGTTGTAAAAATGTAATGGAAAATGACTATACGTATTGGCAGATAAAAAAGGATGGATTGGTTTTAACTGAAAATGACCATGCATATTGACAGCTAGAAAGGATGGATTGGTTGTAACTGAAAATGACCACACATATTGACAGATAGAAAAGGATGGATTGGTGGTAACTGAAAATGACCACACATATTGACAGATAGAAAAGGATGGATTGGTGGTAACTGAAAATGACCACACATATTGACAGAGCTCTAGAAAAGATGGATTGATGTAACTGAAAATGACCACACATATTGACAGAGCTCTAGAAAAGGATGGATTGGTTGTAACTGAAAATGACCACTCATATTGATAGATAGAAAAGGATGGATCGGTTGTAACTGAAAATGACCACACATATTGACAGATAGAAAAGATGGGATTGGTTGTAACTGAAATGACCACACACATATTGACAGATAGAAAAGGTGGTAACTGAAAACAACTACATGTATGGACAGATAGGGAAGGAGGGATTGGTTGTGACTGAAAACGACTACACTTGTTGAGAGACAGAGAAGTACGGATTGGTGGTAACTGAAAATGACCAAACATATTGACATACAGAAAAGCATAGATTGATTGTAAATGAGATCAGGGGCAGCAGGCAGAACAAGACAGATCAGATCAGTAAAAAATTGATTAGAAAAAAAACATGTGAAATTGAAAGCTTTCGTTGAAATGTGAAGTAGATACAACACACAGTGGTTTAATTCATTATTCATCAACTTGGTTGGGAAAAAAGCAAAATGGAGTTAGAGCCTTTTTTTAGATTAAGGGTCACAAAAGTTGAAGGAAGAAGGTATTTGATATGTTTACTGAATAGGTTGATAATATCTGGGCTGTGTTATCAGATTCATTTTCTTAGCAGTACCACTCTCACCCTGTCACACTGTTATGGGATTCTTTTTTTTTCAGTGACTCGCGCTCTTGTTGCTGTTCATCAGATTCTTTCGCCTATGACTCTCATCCTTGTAGCTGTTTATCAGATTCTTTTTCCTATGACTCTTATTCCTGTAGCTGTTTCTCTCTTTTCCCTATGACTCTCACCCCAGTAGTAGCTATATATCGCATTCTTTTTCCTATGACTCACCCCCGTTGCTATATATCGCATTCTTTTTCCTATGACTGGCATCCCTGTAGCTGCTGCTCAAATAGTGGCCTACTTAACAGATTTTCCCAAAAACTGAGAAGCAGTGTTTGAAGTTAAATGAAATTTTGCAGCTTTTGTTTTTTTCTATTGGTTTGCAGTGTGGCAGTGGAATAGTGTAACTTTGTCATCCAGTTTGGGAGTGGGCTGTTGACACAGAGTCTGACCTTAAGGAAGTCTATTTCAGTATTGATCACCAGCCACAGTAGGACAGAAAGGGAGGCCTGCCTGCCCAGGACAGGCCATCACTTCTGCCAGACATGTGGTGAATGGTACCATCGGCCCTCAGTGTTTAACATTGGCTGCCAACAAATTGAAATTAAGTGTTATTTTGCAGAACTCAGATAATTGTTTTGACAGTCAAAGAGTTCACTTAGCTTGTGAATCTACAGTATTTAGTCATTGAATATGACATCATGATGTATCATGCCAAGTGATTGGCTAAATCGGAAAGCGCTGGTCGATCAGATTGGAGCACAGTGGGTTGGCCAGTTATGACAAGTTGCTGAAAAAAATGGTGGATGATGATAGATAGATGTGTGTGGGAGAAGGAAACTATGCACCGTGTGCGTTTGCATGTCAGGGTGTGTTTGTTGTGTTTTTTCTGCTTGTTCATATTTTAGCACTCCACAGAATATAAACTGATTGCTGATGGAGGAGGTGCCTTAGTTCCTGGCCCATGGGCTGGGCATAAAAAAGAAATAGTGCTCTACCACTCTGAGGTTTTCTCCCATTTTTCAGGTTTTCAAAACTTGTCTTTCTCATAAGTTTCTGTGAGAAAGTCGCAATAAACTAAAGCACCTCTATAACCTTGTCACTAAGTAAATTTCCAACAAAATCAGATTTTTCTGTGAAATTTGTGTCATACTGCTACTGTTAATTGCAAGCAAAACTTTGGCATCTGCCATTTGTACAACGCAGCTTGTTTACTCAATTAAAACTTCTGTCAAATTGATTTTCAGTCTTTCTTCGGTCACCAAATTGTCACTGGTTCCACTGTGTTGTACTTGTAGACTGGAACATATACACAACCTCTGCTTACCACAGTATCAGTTCTCGTTTATGTTGTGTTTTTTGCTACTGTCTTGAGTTGTTGGCTTATACTGCTGTTTTCTTGTGGTTAATTGACTGATTGCGGCTTGTGTGTGCATTTGTGTGCGTGTGATTTTGAAAAAAAAGAAAAAAAAAAAAAACTTGCTGTGCGGCTCACATGCTGTGCATTTGATAGCTGAGAAATGACATTGAAGATGACTACTGGTGCTGCTTCAATCTTCACTGTATATTATGAAGCTGGCAGGCTTTGATGAGGAGGGATGGCAGGTGTGGTCCTCAAGGGGAAGGACTCGGAATGTTTTCTCTGTTAGAATTAGAGAGTAGTTTTCATATCAAAAGTCACCTCCACCCTCTCTCATTCTAGTGGTAAATTTAAAAAGGAGCACATTTCAGGTACTAGTCATCAAAAGAAATTTTTATTTTTTTCTCGGGACCGTTAAAAATACTCAAGAATGGCTATGGAAGCATTTATCTTAGACTTGTGCACTTAAGAAGTGCTTGTGCTCCAAGTAACAATTAGAAATTTATAAGTTGAAACACAAAAGGATGTATGAACAAGAACAACTGACACAAGTTAAGTGCAATTTCACTTACTAACTTTTCTTGTGTATACAAGAGTAAATACAGATTAATGGAGACTCAAATTGAACCAGACTTGTGCTGGCTTCTCTCTCACTTTATCTCATCATAGGTTACTTAGCTTTATAGCTGGAGAGGTGTGTGGATCTCTCTGTGGTTGCTGGTGACTGGTCCACCTTCTCCACGAGCAGGCAGGCTGATCTGCTTTGGGTCTGCTTGGCCATGTGGTAATGTAGAATCTTGATCCTGTGCTGGGCCAGTCACAGGAAGTCTATGAACCCTGTCTGCACACATGACAGAACCTAGTTTGTGGTTAAGTGCTGGAAGTCCGGCTTGACTAGCCCCACACACTTGCTCTCTAGCTTTCAGTAAATGTGTGAAATCACAGCCGACCAAGATAATGTTAACATCATGTATCTGCCTTAATTTTCAGTCTCAACTTTTGTTCTTCAGTCAGGTTTTGAGTAAATTTGCTTAAATCCCCTTAAGATTTCTCACCCAGTCTAGGCATAAAGGTATCCTATCAGAGAATAGTAATCAGTAATCATCTTAACAGATAGTACCAAGTTCTGGTAAAAATTTGTACTGTTAAAATGTAATATTCATTCATTATTTTAACAGTAGCAGATATAATTAAGTAGAGGAATAAAGTTTTGTTGTTAAAATACTGTACTTGTTTATCATTTTAACAGTTTTTGTTGTTGTTTTTTTTTTAAACTAAATATTGGGATAAAGTTAAACTGTCAAAACATGTGACATAAATACAAGCAATACAGTCTCAAGACTTAAAAACTTAAGTTTCAAATTACATTTCTTCTGGATTGATCAGTGAAACTTGACACAGGATCTGAGAGTAGGAGGGATGAATGTTTCCCTCTTGGTATACACTGGTGTTAGTTGTGGGTTCACTGACTGTGATCAGTCTGACAGCCTTTGGTGGAGCAGTGGAGTGGGGAGGCCTGATCTGCCCTTTTTGTGTGTGTTAAGCTACACATCCTGCCTGTGATGGACAGGCTATCAGAGAAACAGGAGAGTTTTGAAACTGTATGAAATAGAAAGGGGGGAGGAGAGGGTGGATGTTAGTTACCCAGAGGGGTGGGAGGGCTGATCTGGAAGAGATGTGATTCTCCACCACCTGCAGTGTGAGATGATGTGCTGGTGATTAGAGAGGACAATCTCTCAGATGTAGGAGGTCATTTTAGTCTTTTTGAACAAAACTGCGTTGCCAACCCTGTCAGACATGGATAGACACAGACATTTGCCAGACCCTGCACTTTGCATACAGCACAGGTGAGCGATGTCTATGGCCGTTTCCTGTGACTCGGGTGAGTGTGGGAGGAAAGGAGAGAGGGAGTTTGGTGGCTTACCTGAAGTGAGAGTGGCAGTGGGAGGACTCGCACTGTGTTTATGCCAAGTCCTCCCGCTGTCAGAGAAGCGGGAAGTCGAGGGGCAAGGAGGAGAAGATGACAATCCACACTCAGTTATACCAAAATTCTCTCTTTCCTTTGTCGTCATTGCTATATATCTTAGTGCAGTTGGTTTGCTACAACAAAGTCAGACAGTCAGGGGGGGGGGGGGGGGGGGGGGGGGGGGGGGGGGGGGGGGGGTGAGAGGGTGAAAGAAAGCATTGAAAAATGGCATAAACTGATAACCTTGATTGTTTTGTGAGAGAGAGAGAGAGAGAGAGAGGGGGGGGGGGGGGGGGGGGGGGGGGGGGGGGGGAAAGGATGAGGTTTGAGAGGGTGAAAGAAAGCATTGAAAAATGGCATAAACTGATAACCTTGATTGTTTTGTGAGAGAGAGAGAGAGAGAGGGGGGGGTAGAAAGGAGGAGGTTGAGAGGGTGAAAGAAAGCATTGAAAAATGGCATAAACTGATAACTTTGATTGTTTTGTGAGAGAGAGAGAGAGAGGGGGGGGGGGGATGGTGTGGGTTAAGAACTGGTAGGTAGATTTCCACCGCTGTCTGTAAGATCAGTTTCCGCAGAATTTTTGTTTCCCCACGACCGTCATCCCCAATACTGCTGCCTAAGAGAGAGAGAGAGAGAGGGGAGATGAAAGAAAGTCAGGATGGAATCTTGTCTGTGGTAGAGGCGAGCAGAGCTATTATGGATGGCATCTTGAAACCTTTCACCATTGGTTTTCAAGACTGAAGGTGCCAGACACTTCTGTCAGGAATTAACTTCCAGGACAAAGTTCGAAAAAGAAAAAAAAACTCTTGGATTACTGCGTACTGGTTGGTTCATAGGAACTTCGGAGATGCTTGTGGTGCAGTTACAGTCCACTTATGGTTGTTTTTCAGCAGCTCTTACATGTTGCTTCTGGTACATATAAAGTATAGGAATAGCACCGTTGGCTTGCATAGCAAGCACATGCATGTATGTGATTGACAGAAAAATCAGCTAATATTCTTTTAAGATGACTGTAACTATTTCCACAGGCTCTGGAATTTATGTCAAACTCTTGAACTCTGTGTCTCTGCCAGTGTTAGGTTAACCATATTTTCTTTACTCTTTTATTACCTTTTTTCAAAGTGTGTGTAGCAGCCAGTTTACTGATTAACTTATTCTTTTGTGTGTGTGCGTGTACGTATATGTGTGTGTGCGGACACGCGCGCGTGCGTGCGTGCATGCGTGCGTGTGTGTGTGTGTGTGTGTGTGTGTGTGTGTGTGTGTGTGTGTGTGTGTGTGTGAGAGAGAGAGAGAGTTCAGGGAGAAAACCTTTTGTGTGTGTGCATGTAGATGTGTTTCAGTGTTATTTCCCTTTATAGAGTTTCAATGGGTTTATTAGGTACAAAGAATTTTTTCATTTTATTTTGAAAGACATTTTCACACACAAATGGACACACTAACTTATATTGAAGGGCACAAGACATTTGAATGGTAATAGGTATTTGATAATACACTGTACAATTTTAAAATACAGAGGTATTTGATGATACACTGTACAGTTTTAAAATACAGACTAGCCAGTCTTTAGCACATCAAAATAAGCCTGGTCATTTCAGTGGTTTTGTTTAGATGTTGTTATTGAATTATATGTTGCAATTCTCACTATGAGTCAATGTGTTAAGTATAGATGCATGAATGTCTGAATATGTCTCTCTGTATTGCCCCCCCCCCCCCCCCCCCCCCCCACCACCCACCCACACACACCCAGTATCAGATTTTTCCCCCCAGTTGTAGAGACAGAGGGTCATCCTGACTTTTCCCATCCTGGTTTCTATAAGCTGTTGCTCATTGTTTTTTTCTCTCTGATTATGGTGTGATGTCTGACAGTAATGAATGCACGGCAAAGGAAAACCGACAGAACAGTTGGGCATGTAAATTTCATGAGTTTGAATTTTTTCTTACTTGCCGTTGACCCTTGAACTATACGGGTATTTGGTTACCATTTGGACAGACCAATCAAATCTTGGCTTAAGCAAGTCAAAGTAAATACAGTTGAAGCAGTCAGAGTAGTAAATACAGTTGAAGCAGTCTGAATTGTTTCTCAGAATATTATTACATTTGTAGAAATTTAAACGAAAATGTAAAAAAAAAAAAAAAAATTAATGTGTGATGTACTCCAGTCAGTGTCATTATTTGATTGACAGTTTTTAGTTTCACGTCGGTCAGACAGTGCATGTTCTATTTCTTTGTCGATTAAGTTTTGAAGATAAAACTTTGTCCTTTTTCAAGAAGTAAAGTTACTGTGTCACAAACTCTCCATGGAAGCACTGGCCACACAAAGATTGCTAATTATTAAGTTTTTGCTTTGTATTAGGTGTACATGCTTCAACAATAAGTCTTGATGATATCTCAGTATTGGTAATAAGAATTAAGTGTGGAGTTTAACCATGGTGGTATCTTGATGTGCTGTGACCAAAGAGTGACAACTCTTGCGAACTTGCAAGTGCAAAATCGCATCTAGCTGTATTTGCTTCTTTGACATCATGCTGATCCATAGGAACCATAGCGTCAGCTGCAGTCCCGAAATAGAAGAAACACGGGCAAGAGCGCATGAATTTGTGCAAAGTATGCTGATGAGTCTGGTTTGAAACTAGTTGGTGTTAGAACCTAAATGTAGGGTAGTCAATACAAGATCAGGTATCCCTTTACCCTGTGTGATTGCTAGCAGATGAAAACAAAACAAACAACAATAGAAAAAGAAAAGATAAAAAAAAAAAAAGAAGATGGAAACCCACCCCCACTCCACACCCTGCTTTAGTTAAAATTTGGATTGTAGACAGTCTTTGCAGAAAATACTCTCATTGTTGAAAAGTATGCCCAAAGCAATGTCAGGATAAACGGTCTTTGTCTGATTTCTCATCAGAAGACTCAAAATCAGCACAACATGAATAAAATAATTGACAAGGAAGCAGATAGAGCTTAAAAAAAAAAAAATTCTGACACTACTTCACCTAACTGGAAATGCAGAGAGGCCAACAGTCCCATTCTTGTTATCTTGACCTTAAGATCTTTCCCTGATCTCTGTGTTGGCATTGACATCTTGTTATCATGACCTTAAGATCTTTCCCTGATCTCTGTGTTGGCATTGACATCTTGTTATCGTGACCTTAGGATCTTTCCCTGATCTCTGTGTTGGCATTGACATCTTGTCATCATGACCTTAGGATCTTTCCTTGATCTCTGTGTTGGCATTGACGTCTTCCAGTTATTGTGACCTTAGGATCTTTCCCTGATCTGTGTTGGCATTGACATCTTGTTATCATGACCTTAGGATCTTTCCCTGATGTCTGTGTTAGCATTGATATCTTGTTATCATAATCTTACGATCTTTCTCAGATTTCTTTGTTGGCACTGACGTCTTCTTGTTATTGTGACCTTAGGATCTTTCCCTGATCTCTGTGTTGGCATTGACGTCTTGTTATCATGACCTTAGGATCTTTCCCTGATCTCTGTGTTGGCATGGATGTCTTCCAGTTAACATGACCTTAGGGTCTTTCAGCGATCTCTGTATTGGCATTGATGTCCTCCAGTTAATGTGACCTTAGGATCGTTCGGCGATCTCTTGTATTGGCATTGACGTCTTCCAGTTTTCCCAGGAAGAATGATTTATGTCAGTTTGATACAAAGTAGTATGGCTGACAAGCTAAGATCACAAAGATTATGGAGGAAAGCTCAAACATGAGAGATGAATTTGACAAGTCTGTTTGATTGGCTGACTTTCCTTTTCATTCTCTATTAGTGTTGTACACCGAAGTTTCAAGAAGGCCACCTTTGTTAGCACTATGTCTATTCCAGGAAGTCTATCAGTATCACCACAGAAAAAAAAGATGAGTGAACAAAAATGTTGGGCAATAAGTGTTGTACGAGTTCTCCAGTGTTCCATAGAGCATTGAAAACAGAAGGTCCATGGGGCTCTCTGCTGAAAGGTCTTGAGAGTCCATTGGTGAAATGGGACCATCACTTTTAAATTGAAACATTAAACTCTTAATATATACCGTCATGTTACTCATCACAAACAGCACCCTGAAACACAGCACACACAGGCAGGAAGCATAACAAACTTTTACTGAGAGGAGCTACTTTCAAACACTAAAAAAGCTGGAGACGTAAACAAAAAAATGGTTGAATTGAACTGTAGAGCTCCCCTTCCCAGCATACTCCTTTCCTCCACGGAGAAAGTTTTCAATTTGAAGAGAGAGTATTCTTCATGGAAAGAACAAAAGGTAAAGAAATGGAGGAGGGGAGAGGAGGGGCTGTATTGAACCTTCTCTATGACATAGAGAACTCTTGCACTAGCCTCGCCTCACGCTTGGAATTACTACCTTTTAATTGTTATTGCTCATCATCACTGGCAGTGCTGGTGTGTATCTGTATGTGTTGATAATGATTGCAATGGTATTCGATGACCAACTCTTCCAAAAGATGGAATGAGATATGACATGGGTTGAGAATTTATTGCAGATCAACAGCCTTGTTAGTAGCCTTGAACTGCCACTATTTTTGTTGATCAAACTCTGCAACAAAATTGAAAACTTGCAACCAAAACGTCAGAGCATGCCAAGGAACTTCTGTGAAAATCTGTGTCAAACTGCAAAATCTGTGTGTAAAGTAGCCCCAGCTGTGTGTTCTAGGGAACCCTGGTTATCCCTATCACTTGATCATGGCTAGGTGATTTGTACACAGGTTCTGTGTGCTGTGCATTGTCAGCATCAAGATTACCAGTAGAGAAAGGAGGATTTTGAACACCTTTTTCTCCAGCAAAGCTCTGCGTGAACCTCATCCTAATCAGTTTATTTGGAAAAGAACAACAAAGATTACACTGTCATTGGGTCGAGACCATCATTGCAGACTTCAGCTTTCAGAAGTCTGCAGGTGACTGTTTCAAAGAAGTCAGCATGGTATTATATTTTTTTTCCCATTACTGAGCGAGTGAACAGAACGAAATGCAGTAGAAAAATGTCGGCTGTCACAGGTTACCTTGTGATGTTGATTCAATGCTTGTTCTCTGCCTTCAGCTTCCACTGCCTCAAACAAACTTCCTTCCTTTCTCTCTGTGGCTGAAAGTCTCCTTCTTCCTTTCACACACACACGCACGCATGCATGCACATACATAACATGCGCGCACACACTGATGGATCTCTCCTGTCCTCTCAGTCACAAACACATGTATGCACACTCACAGATGCACGCACTAATGTACACTCATACACACTCACATGCGTACAGACCTATATGCGCTCACGCACACGCACATGCACACACACACACACACACACACACACACACACACACACACACACACACACACACACACACACAAGCATGAATGCAAACACACACAATCTTTCTGCCACACACAGTTTCTCTCTCTCTCCCTCTGTCTTGATCTGTCTCTCTCTTGGTCTGTGTCACAATCTCTCTCATCAACATGGTTCATCATCATCACCATCACAGACGCACTCACAACAGACACAGGTGCGTGTACAATTGTGCGCGCACACACACACACATACACAGAGGTACACACACACATACATCAGTGACCATACCAGGAAATTTGCAAGTGAACCTATACATTTTTCACACTGTCAGAGTCTGGTTTTGCTGGTTTGTTGGAAAAGAAAACTGTAGTCAGATGTTCTGCATGGTAGCTTGCTGAGATCTATGACCACAAAGACTGACAGCTGATTGCAGTCCTGTCTTTGGGCAGAATGAAGGGTGGGCATCTTTGACCAAGCTTGTGTCATCACCACAAGTGTATGATATTGGGCATCTTTGACCAAGCTTGTGTCATCATCACCACAAGTGTATGATATTGGGCATCTTTGACCAAGCTTGTGTCATCACCACAAGTGTGTGATGTCTTTAATGTGACATGAAGCAGGCTGTCTCATTAAAAACTGCCTGACCATGATGTACATTCTACGTTAAAAAGTTACCAAGAAATATTCTTTTTCATTCTGATGTATCCCTAGCTCCATTTGAGCTCTCTGTCCTGACAAAATGAAACCAGTCCCAGGGACTGGCATCTCAAAAAGATATTGGTATTCTGCTTTTGTAAACATATTTTACTGATGGTTCGCTATCACTGGCACACACATGCACACACACACACACGCATGCACGCACGCACGCGCACGCTCACACACACACCTATCTTGTTCTGTTTGTGTCGAGTATTTCTGTCTCTCCCTCCATCCCTTCTCTTGCTTTTCTTGCTTCCCGTTCTCTCTCTCTCTCTCTCTCTCTCTCTCTCTCGCTTACACACACATGTGTGCATGCACACACATGCGCTCATGCTCACACACCGCACACATACACAGCATATATAGAGAGAGTGAGCATATGCTTTCTCATGTAGGCCTACAATAAGCTGATTGTGGTGAGGTGTTACCTCACAACTGAAAGATGATACAAAGTTCATTTGCCATGCTTCATGACTTGGGAAATGGAGCCTTTACCATCCTTCATTTTGCAAACAACTAGTGGGCCTTCTTGTCATATTCTGCTGCTGGTGACTGGATGGGGGGAGGGGGAGGGGGGATGATGGAGGTGATCATGTGAAGGGGAGGTGCTGGGGGGAAGGCAATGTGAACAGCAGTGGCACTGACTGGCATCTCTGTTTTTTTCTTTTCTTAAAAGTTAATGACTTGTGAGTTGACTTCAACATGGTGACAGCCGTGATAAGGCCCTTTCTGGTGGGCTGAGCTATAAGCAGCAATATTACCTTACCTTACCTTACCTTATCTTGTTGCCTGCAGCCTTTTTGCTTCAGAACTGAATAGCCAGAACTGCTGGCACAAGAGGGGCTTGTTTGCCTTTTCTTCCAACTGGGATTACTCAGAATTCAGTCGTTCCTTTCTGCTGTTTCATTCACAACTGATAGAAGTGGCAGATTATGGAATTGCTCCAAGTTGACTAGATTGATGACAAAGTTGTTAACAAATTTTCTTGTATAGTTATAAATCATGGTTTATTGAAGGCAGCTTGTTATCTTTGAATGATGATGGGAAGGTACACAGTTCAAGCTCTTGAGGCTGGTTAAGCTCATGCAACAAGAGGTGACATGGCAGCCGATTGTACATTGTTTGTTGGATACAACTAAAGTGTGTCTGGTGACATCACCTCAACAAACGTTTCTCACATGGTTGGAAGGTTTATTTTTCCCAGTGTTAACAGAGCAAAGGCAGATGCCTTCTGTTTGCTAGCTTCTTTCTCATGACATTTTTTTTGAGAGGAGAATACTGCTGCTGTTGTTGATGCAGGCACATGTATTGAAAAAAGTGCATACATATTTCACTTGATCTGCAAATAAAAAGAGGGAGAAAAATGTTGCAGAAAGTTTCTCAATCAGACCTCTGAGAAAAAAAGTTATGATTTTTCAAGCAACCAAATGTCACCCGTAAAAACTCCAGTTGAAATGCACCTGAGGCCTGTGAGTTCCAAACGGGTTCAGGTGACCCAAAACCGAAAGTCACAACAAAGCGAGGCAAGGGGACAGCAGGTCAGGGTGCAATAGCTGCTGTCCCCCCCCCCCCCCCCCCCTACCCACTGTCTCAGAGCTGTGAACTTTTCTGGATGAGGTTAAGGAATGACCGACTGTAGTTATTAACATGAAACCCTGCAGACACTGGCAGAAGTGAAAAATCAAGGCACTCGATACATCAGCAGCAAGGACTACATGGGTCCTGTTTTTAGACTGGGGTCTGCCAAAGTGAAGGCACATTTTGGGAACTTAACAAATTGTGTTAGCTCCACACCAGATTCACTTGAGAAACTCGTTACAGTATGTCACACTGACATACTTGTTGGGGTATATCATGAATGATCAGTGAGCTTGCTATCAGGCCTGCCCATGGCAGACAGCCAACATTGCAAACATGTGCAGAAGGCCTACAAGGAGTAGCATCAGCATGAGGTTTACACAGTCCTCCTTGATGCCAGTAAAAAAACTGGTACAAAAACCAAGTGGAGGTGATATGGTTGGCATTCTCATTTGACTTGGAGCAAAAGGCTGTTGTATTTTGGATTTTTCTTGCTTTGCAAAACACTTTAAGTAAGGTTGCATGGCAAAAAGACAACTAGATGATCCTGCAGAGAAAAGCCACAGGGGAGCTTTCAATGTGAGTGTTTTTCATGTAGGGTGTTTTTCCATGCATATGACTAGTGAGCTGTCATGTTTCTAAAGCAAATGACAATGGATTCCAGCTAAATTGAATAGGGAGAGAAAACAACAACAACCAAAATGTTAGTGGAAAACCGCATACGGATATAACAGTGTCAATCCTTTCAATTTTAACGACAGAATTACTGTGTTTGCAATACTCCTTGTTCTGCCTCTGGCTCTCTGCCTCCCTTTGTCTGTCTGTCTGTCTGCCCCTCTCTCACACCCATACATGCATGTCTGTCTGCCTTTCCTCTCCCTCTTTTTCACACACATATATGCATGCATGCCCACCCTCACCCCACACACGCATACCAACATACTCACACACACACATGTGCACACACACAGAGGGATTAAGAAATGAAATATGTTGGAGAGAATGAATATTTGACTTAATGTTGTGCAAAAAAATGAAATTGATGATGGCAAAAAAATGAACTGCAGCCATGATGGCAACAAAATGAAATTGCAGTGTAGTTGCTCAAACTTCAGCTCTGCAAAAGATGAAATCACCAATTAGTTGTTTATTTTTCATGACTACCCTTGTAATCGTATTAGGTCTTTAGGTGTTTGTTTCCAGATCAAGTTGTCCACCTCAAAAGGTCTGTCATTTAACCAGTAACTGTTGTAAAGGTTCATGGAATTATGATCTTTTAAAATCTGTACTTTTTACAACCTTGAATTTGGGGTACTTAGTACCATTACAATTTTTTTCACAACTACTTTGAAGTGGAGAGAGAGGGAGAGAGTGTTTTCCTGCCATTTACCTCTCGTGACATAACGGCCATGGCCTTGCAGAAATTCCTTTAACATAATGCCAATGTGTCAAATATAGTAATTTTGAATAGTTGGCCAGCTTTTTTTGTGCATTAAGTTAGCCAGGTCATCCTTTCACCATCTAGTTCTGATATTAAAAATACTTTCAGCTCTGACAAGGCTGTGGTCGGCTAGGCTGTAGCTTGTTCCCTCCCCCCACCTCTCTTCAGCTTACCCTGTACTCCCCCTCTGACAAGCTGTATGCTGTTCTTCTTCTCTCCCCCTGCTCTGCTCTGCCCCCCCCCCCCCTACCCCGCACCCCCCCACCTCCTGACAAGTTGTACAGGAGGAAGGGGAGGGGGGGGGGGTACAGGGCATGGGGGGGGAGGGGGGGGAGCAGGGCCTCTCTCCCTACCCTTCCCCCCATGCCCTGTTACCCCCCCTATCCACCCCCACCCCAAGTTGTATGCTGCTGTCCTCTCTGTCCCCATACTCCCATCCTCAGCTCAGACAATTTGTATGCTGCTCTCCCTCTCCCCTGACATACTCCCCATGCCTGCCCCCCACCATGCCCCATACTCCCATCCTCCCATCCCCGGCTCAGACAATTTGTATGCTGCTCTCCCTCCTCTCCCTGACATACTCCCCATGCCCGGTACACCCCCCCCCCCCCCCCCCCCCCCAAGTTGTAGGCTGCTGTCCTTCTCTCCCAGCCCTGCCCCCACCATGCCTCATACTCCCATCCCCGCTCAGACAATTGTATGCTGCTCTCCCTCTCTCCCTGACATACTCCCCATTCCCCCCCCCCCCCCCCCCCCCCCCCCCCCAAATTGTATGCGCCCCCCCCCCCCCCCCCCATGCCCCATACTCTCCCCCCCCCCCCTCTCCCCCCCTCTGACAAGTTGTATGCTGCTCTGCTTCTCTCCCTCTGCCCCCCATGCCTACCATGCCCTCTCCCTCTACTGCCCCCCCCCGTGCCCCTCCCCCTCCCCCTGACAAGCTGTACATTGCTCTCTCCCTGACATGCCCCTCTCCGCTGACATGCCCCCCCCCTCTGCCGCATACTGCCTGCCCCTCCCCCCTCCCCCTCTGACAAGCTGTACATTGCTCTCCCTCTCTCCCTGACATGCCCCCCTATGCCGCATACTGCCTGCCCCTCCCCCTCTGACCTGTACATTGCTCTCCCTCCCTCTCCCTGACAAGTACATTGCTCTCCCTCTCTCCATTTATGCTACTGCCCTCCCCCTCTGACAAGCTGTACATGCTCTCCCTCTCTCCCTGACATGCCCCCCTATGCCGCATACTGCCTGCCCCTCCCCCTCTGACACAGCTGTACATTGCTCTCCCTCTCTCCCTGACATGCCCCCCTATGCCGCATACTGCCTGCCCCCTCCCCCATCTGACAAGCTGTACATTGCTCTCCCTCTCTCCCTGACATGCCCCCCTATGCCGCATACTGCCTGCCCCTCCCCCTCTGACAAGCTGTACATTGCTCTCCCTCTCTCCCTGACATGCCCCCTCTGACAATTGTACACTGCCTTTGCCCTGACATGCCCCATACTCCCCCCCCCCCCCCCCACAGGATAGAACAATTTGGATGGAGAGAGGACAGAGGGGGAAACTAAGGGGATGGTTATATGACAATGTACAGTTGCTTTGGAATGAGATTAGGCCTCTGGGCCAGTAGGCCATAAAAAGTTAAGGTTTTGTCATAGGAGCAGATGAGGACTCTAGGACCCTGTGAGTATGGATAAAAGGAGGGATGCAAGGAAGATCAGATGGATTGTTGGCGGGATAGGGTTGTTTGGGGGAAGTGGGACCGAATGCATGTTCAGCAGCCATACCTGGGCTGTCACCTGGTTGAAGTCAACACCATAAAGGGGTTCTGGGGGTGTCAGTGATAAGCATAAAGGAAAGAAAGACAAAATAGTAATACATTGGACTTAGCTGCGCTGGGTAGTTTTTTCTACACAGTGCAGTAGACCTCTATTGCTGGATAGGAAGCCATATGCAGACTTCAAAAGTTTGCTGGCCAAGAGAAGGGAGGCCTATAGTGTCAGTCATAAAAAGTGACAGTCTTTTAAACCAGTATTTTTGTGATGCTGACATTCTCTAATTCAGTTCGATAAATGTGTGGACACAAATTGTGTGTGGTCAGTACAGTAGATCTGAGCTTATGAATACAGATATAAAGGTTAATGCAATGCTCAGTTTGTTGGCGATGGATTAGACCTCTATATCAGATGACTAGAAACATTAATTCAGTTTGTTGGCGATGGAATAGACTCTAAATAAGACTTAAACGTCAAACGTTAATGCAATGTTCAGTTTGTTGGCAATGGCATCAGACCTCTATTGTAGACCATAAAAAGTTAATGCAATGTTCAGTTTGTTTGCATGGGATCAGACCTCTGTAGATCGAGACCGTAACATGAAAAGGAAATCAATTATCAGTTTGTGTGCAACGGATCAGATCCTCTAGTTGTAGACTATAAAAAGTAATGCAGAGTTCAGTTGGTTGCGTAGGGATCAGACCTTTATTGTTAGACCATAAAAAGTTATGCAATGTTCAGTTTGGTTGCAACGGATCAGACCTCTATTGTAGACTATAAAAAGTCTAATGCATGTTCAGTTTGTTGGCAAGGATCCGGACCTCTCTTGTAGAACATTAGAAAGTTTATGCATAATCAGTTTGTTGGGCATGCAGACTTTCTATTTGTAGAATATAAAAGTTAATGCACTGTTTTTCAGTTTCGTTGGCAATGGAGCAGACCCTATTGACTACTAAAAAGTTAATGGCAATGTCAGTTTGTGGGCAATGGATCAGACCTCTGTGGTAGACCATGCAAAACGTTAATGGCAATGTTTTCAGTTTGTTGGCAATGGTCAGACCCTGTGGTAGACTAAATGAAAGTGTAATGCATGATTCAGTGTTGTGGCATGGATCAGACCTCTATTGCAGACATAAAAAGTTAATGCAATGGTCAGTTTGTTTGGCAATGGATCGAGACCTATGTGTAGACTATGAAAAGTAATGGACATGCAATGTTTCAGGAGCAGCCCTATGTCACTACCATACATGATGGTAATTGCAGAACCTGTTTTTACAGTCTCCCCACCAGGGGAAAATGATAATGCAGTGTTCGTTTTTTGGCAAGGCTCAGACCTCTACCAGACCATGAAAAGATAATGCAAATGTTCAACAAGTGTTGGCAAGGATTCACCAACTTGTAGACCATGAAACGTAATGCAAGTGCCATCGGCAGCAGGTACAGGGCTTACAAGTCATTTCTCAAGCCAGATCAAGTGAGATGGTAGACCTAAACCGTATTGCAACCATAGGGCTGTGATCACCGACAACCGAGGGACATACATGATCATGGACAAAGACAAGTGACAGGAAAATGCATGACCAGTGAAGTAGACGCTCCCCCAACACGATAGTGCTGAACAGGATCAAGTGCCAACAGTGGGGAAGTAAACAGGATAGCTGCACAAGGTTTCAGCGCTCAAACCCGATGGAAGTAGATGATATTGCTGAACAAGTGTTGCCACGGTTCCCCCTAACCAAGGAAGTGGATGAAGTGCTGAACAAGTGTGTATCGCACAGGTTCCCCAAACAATGGAAGTGGATGGTAAGTCGCAATGACCTACAGAGGCTCACCCCTATCCAATGGAAGTGCGATGATAGTGGTTGACAAGTGTTTACAGACAACCAAACAGTGGAAGTGGATGATAGTCGTGGCTGAACAAGTGTTGCACCAGTTCATGCAAACCAGTGGAAGTAGATGATAAGTGCTGAAACAAGTGTTGACTAGGTCACCATAACCAGGGAAGAAGTGGTTATTAGAATGCTGAAAAGTGCTGCCCATAGCTTCCCACCCGCTAACCAGTGGATGTAGCTGGGTAACGTGCTTAGAGACAAGTGTTGCAATACAAACTCAACCAGTGGAAGTGATGATACTGGCTGCACCAGTATTGCACTCCATCCCTCGCACTAGGAGAGTGCAAACCACTGAAGTAGATGATACCTGCTGAACAACAATTGCCAGAAGGGGTACAGGGTCCCCCCGAGTTTATAGTACAGGCGGATGCAAGTGATTACCAACAGATGGGGGTGGGGCTGTGTGACCTATAAAGGAAGGAAATGCTTGGGAATAGGTTTCCTTAGGCTTTATCTTAAAATTTCACCTCCACCCTCCTAGATAGGTTGGAAGGAGCAACTAGAGTTGACAAGTCATCAAAGAATTGTGTTTTCTCAGGGTTGACCCCAACTCGGTTAAGTGGCTTAGGGATAGCTGAACTTAGTTTGTACACACACAGTTAAATAGTACTTGTAGCTGGGAGAGACAGAATTGTTATACAGTCTGCATAGTTCACACATTTCAACACTGGAGTGAAGACCTGATAAAGTTAAGGAACTTCAAGTTGTTGCAACTTTAGTCGGTCACACACAGGTAACAGTGACTGCCTGATTAGTCACACTAGGAACAGTCTGTTCTACAGACTGATTTTGGTTCACTGTTGTCAACATGTGAATGGAATGATAGGGTTTGAGTCCTCCACCCTCCTCTCATTACTAGTCGGGTAGGAGACAGAGCAACTTTTCGTTACCAGTCATGGTCAAAGAAATCTTCATTGTTATCTCATGGACTATTAAATACCTCGGTAATGGCTTTAGGGATAGGTTTCCTTAGGCTTGTACTCTTAAAAGTACTTGTAGCTGTGACAGACAGAATTAGAGAGGAGAAGTTCAAGCATTCAACACTGAATGAAGAACTGACACAAGTTGAATGCACTTTCACTCATCAACTTTAGTTGGTCACACACAGGTAAATAGTTAAAGTTAGTCCACAATAGGCCAGTCTGTTCTATAGACTGATTTTTGGTTCTCACTGTTTCAACATAAGTGAGGGAAAGTTCTGGATGGGTTGAGTTGATGTCCACTGGGAATATTATGACTTGCCTCTAGTTGGAGAGGATAGTTGATCTCTTGTGGCTGGTGACTGACCCCTGCTGTGCAGACTGGTTAGGCTGTTGGTATAGTCGCCACCAGACTTGCCTGGGGTAGCCACGATCCCAGTCTGTGATAAAGAGTCTGGCTTGTAAAGTTCACTCATTTGCCCTCTACCTTTCAGAATAGGTGAGGGAACTCGGCCACCAAAGGATTACTCTAGTGTAGAGTTTCTACTATAAATTATTGATATCTGGCTGACAGGGTGTCATTCAAGACAGTGGATGATAAGTTCCGAACAAGTATTGCTCAGGTTCCCCCTAACCGATGGAAGTGGATGGTAGGTTCTGAACAATATTGCTCAGGTTCCCTCTAACCTTTGGAAGTAGATGATAAGTTCTGAACAATATTGCTAAGGTTCCCCCAAACCAGTCCGGACCCAGTATAGGAACAGCTACAGAGGTAGTCATTTTCCTTACTGGCAGCAGTAGTGGAAGTTTGGAAACCAGTCAGTTGATCTGGCATGTTGGAAATATCTGTGCATCATTGTGACCCTCAGTTTTAAAATCTGGGCAACAGATCTGTAAGGCATTGAACAGATCTCTCAGTGGTACGCTTTCATCTGGATGTCAGATTTGTAATGCACTGAACAGATCTCTCAGTGGTGCGCTTTCATCTGGGATCAGATCTGTAATGCATTGAACAGATCTCTCAGTGGTGCGCTTTCATCAGGATGTCCGATCTGTAATGCATGGAACAGACCTCTCAATGGTGTGCTTTCATCAGGACGTCCGATCTGTAATGCATGGAACATACCTCTCAGTGGTGCGCTTTCATCAGGACGTCCGATCTGTAATGTATGGAACAGACCTCTCTGTGGTGCGCTTTCATCAGGACGTCCGATCTGTAATGTATGGAACAGACCTCTCGGTGGTGCGCTTTCATCAGGACGTCCGATCTGTAATGTATGGAACAGACCTCTCGGTGGCGCGCTTTCATCTGGACGTCCGATCAGTAATGTATTGAACAGACCTCTCAGTGGTGTGCTTTCAGGGGTACCTCTTTGCCCCAAGTGATTGGCATTGTCAAGGCTGGGTTATAGGTACATTGTATAGACATGTCTGTACTTTTGTTTTCTTTCCTTCTTTCTGAAAATTATTTTTGTGTTGTAAAATTCTTGGGACAAAGGCAGCAATGTTAGACTGAAGTTGGTTAAAAGTTGTTGAATGTTGAGTGTTCTCCGTGTGTGTGTGTATGTGTGTGTGTGTGAGTGCATGCATGCGTGCATGTGTGTGTGTGTGTGTGTGTGTGTGTGTGTGTGTGTGACAGATTATGCAGATGAGGAAGCTGAAGATATGCAGCTGGTGTGTGAGGCAGTCATGCGCATACGATCCAGAGAACTCTCACAACGTAAAGCTGCTGAGATCTATGGTATTCCTCGCAGTACTCTAGGAGATCGTGTGAGAGGCCGAGTGGACCTATATGCAAAGCGGCGGCCTCGGCAGAAAGGGCACAACAGTGAATTAAACTGACATGCACATGTAATTGTTGAGCATATCATAAAAAGACTTGTGTGCACATTCTAACTGTTCAACATTTGTTCTGTAAGTATTAGAGTCGGCAGTACTACTCCTTGCCGCCCAAGCAGTGACTCCTTGGAATGGCAGAGGCATGTGGCTTCAAGAGCAGTATATGCAGAATTGATGTATCAGTAACATGGGAAGACCTTTGGTAGCTCTTGTCTGCCGTGCAAGTGGTCATCTACAGTGCTGCGTGCACAACGGTCATGTACAATAATTCATATGAAAATGTTCCCTAAGTAAGGGATGGAAAGAAATGTATGTAAAGGTGAAACATTCATGCAAAAATTTAATGCATTGTGGTGTTTTTGTGTTGTGTGCGCACTCTCTCTCTGTCTCTGTCTCTTTCTCCCCCACCTCCCCTACCCCTCTCTCTCTCTCACACAGGCATGTAGAACACATACATATAAATACAAATGATCAATACATATGCATGGACACACACACACACACACACACACACACACACACACACACACACACTGGCACACACATATGTGAGTACATAACCATAACACACCTGACTTTACACACACACACACACACACACACACACACACACACACACACACACACACATGCACATGTACATGCGCGCGTGTGTGTGTGTGTGTATACAGACTTACACACATATACATAGACTTTGAGAATTGTGCACATGTGCGCACATGTATATGTGCATGAGTAGTAACATGCACTTACACATTGCACACTGGTACACGTACACAAAGGCTTATAATAAGCCCATGTGCACACAACACACACACATGCAGGCACAGAGCAAGAGTAGCTCTCTTTTCTATCTACAGTTTTCATTCGTCAGATTACTCCCTGTGACAGGCCTGTCCTGTTCTACGTCTGTTCGTGTCTATACTTTAGTTTGTGTCACAGCAATCACCGACTTTCCTTTCTTCCCTCACCACCATGCTGACTGACTGACAGGGAGAAGTCAGAGCTGAAAAAGGGCTGATAAATCCGGACATGTCTGATTCTGCCTTATTGGCTTGTCTTTGATGTTCTGTACATGCATACACATATGCATGCACTCGTACACATTCAAGCATACATATATAAAATGTGAATCATTGATTTATTTCATAATAAAAATGTGTCTTTCTTGAGAACAGCCCTGATATGGCCCTTTGTGGTTGCTGAGCTATAAGCAACATTACCTTACCTCATCATGAGAAAAGCACTTGGGGAAATTGCTGATGATTCCAAATATTGTATTAAGAACCAGTGTTCACAATATTATTATAAATGTTTGATTTTGGTTGAAGGTGTACATTTTTTTATGCCAAAACTCCTCTCCTGCTACATTTAACATATATTGAAACTGTTGTTCTCTCTTTGAAAATACGTTAATTTCCCTCAGCAAGCACACAGGGTAACTGAACAAAAGGATTTAAGTTTTTGCACATCAGTATAAAGCCTTCTGAAGTTACAGGAATAAAGTGGATCCATTTATAGTAGACGAATATCAGCAATGTATTGAAAATGTTCGTTTGTGAAAATTCAAAGTCTCAAGTCATGGTGCAGGAGAAATTAATTTTTGCATCCTCTGGGAGTTCTTGAATTGAAAATGGAATAGGAGGCCATTAAGGTCGGCGCTAATTGTGACGAGTGTTAGGGCAGGCAGTTGTGGTCCTCTAAGGGAAGCACTCAGAATGTTTTCTGTATTACTAGTTTCAATTATTGAGTAGTTTGCATATTGAAATTTCACCTCCACCCTCTCTTTGACTAGTGATGGAAGGAGAAACCTTTCTGGATCTATTCATCGAAAAAAAAAAAGTGTATTTTTCTTAAGACTGTTGAAAAATACTCGAGAGTTGCTCAGGACTAATACTTCTTAGGCTGGTACACTTAAAAGTGCTTGTGTTCCCGAGTGACAGGATTAGAGATTAGTTCAAACATTAAATAATGTACGAACAACAAACAACTGATACTAGTGCAATTTCACACACCAGCTTAACTTGTGTATAAAAGAGTAAAATATACAAACCAATAAAACTTCAGTCAGCTCAGTCTTTGTTTGGGCTGACTTTTCCCACATAATCTCATCATAAAGAAAGGGGGTGTTCATTATGTGTTTAGTCATAGACTACTTTGGTATATTAGAACTTACCTGATTTTGGAGAGGAGGGTAGATCGCTCTCCAGTTGCAGGTGACTGGTCCACCTTCTCATTAGACAGGCTGATCTGTTTGGTCACATGGCAGCATGGAATCTTGATCCTATATTGGGCCAGTGGCAGGAAGTCTAGGAAGACCCAGGAACCTAGGATCTGGTCACAAGACAGAACCTGGTTTCTAGTTACGGAGCTGAGAGTCGGGCTTGGCAAGTCTTCATACTTGCCCTCTGGCTTTCAGCAAATGTGTGAGATCTCAGCCGGCAAAGGATTAGACAAGCATAAATATATCAGCCATACTATCAGTATCCACTGTAGTTATTCACTCGGATTTTAAGGGGATTTTTAACAAGTGGTAGGACAGGGTTTGTACGCTCCTTGAAAGTCCTTGAAACTCCTTGAATTCTGACAGCGAATTTCAGGGCCTTGAAAACCTTTGAAAATCAGTAAAATGTGATTCTGTTGGCTAAACCTCCTTGAAAATCTTTGAAAATCAAGCAGTCAGCTACAAAATTTTTTACTGTGGCAAAAAGAAATGGCAGTTTTATTTTTCTGCTTTCAGGTTAATGAAAAATTATTTTAAAAGAATTTTTACGAACATCATCGTAATCCTGGATTATTGTCAGCTATATTATCAAGGGAGGTAATTAGTAACTTCATCATTTTTGGTGAAGTTGCAAATTATCTCCCTTGGTTTATAACGGACAACAATCCAGGATTGCGACAATGTTTGTAAAAATTGTCTTTAGATAATTTTTTTTCATCAACCTGAATGCAGAAAAAAATCAACTGCCATTCAGTTTTTCAATTTTTACGCAAATATTGTAGCCTTGAAAAAAAAAAAAAACCCTTGAAAACTTCTTGAATTTTGTTCTTGGGAGTCTGTAGGAACCCTAGGAGACCGTAAGAAAATGCTGAACGGCTGAAGGCAAACAAAGTTTCAGTTTTAGTTACAAACTCAAATGAAGTAACTTGGAATGCACTTAGCCCAAGTACACATGTTGATTAGAGTCGCCTACTACAAAGTTAAGACACGATGAATACTTTTTGTAAATCACCTCAACAGTTTTCACACCCAGTGCAACCATACTGCTATCCTGTTAGAAGATAGCATTCAGTGACCATCTGAACAGATAGTATTGAATGCAAGCAAAAAGTTTCTAAAATAGAATGTTAATTTTGAAATAGAATGTTTATCAAGCATCTGAACAGTTTTTACCAAGTTGTGGGAAAAAAATTAAACTGTTACAATAGAATACCCATTCATCATTTTGATAGACGTCACCAAGTATTAGCATAAAGTTTTACTGTTAAAACATGTGGCATACATACAAGCAAAGCATAGTCTTAAGACTTAGAAACTTAGTTTCAACTTGCAGATCAGTTGGGTTGGTTAGTGAAACCTGACACAGGATCTTGGAATAGGAGAGATGAATGTTCCCATGTCTGTGATCAGTGACACACAGTGGAGCTGTGGGGTGGGGGGAGGCTCCCCCCCCCCCCCCCCCCCCCCCCTTTTTTGTGTGTGTGTGTGTGCTAAGCAACACATCAGTCTCTGAGGCCTGTCTGATTGATAGGCATTCAGAGAAACATGACCAGCAGTTGTAATAAAAAAAAAAGGGGGGGGGGGGTAGTAAAAATCTGAAGGGGGCGGGTGATCAGGAATGAGACAGTCATCCCCCACCACCTGCAGGTGGGCTGATGTGCAGATGATTTGAGAAGACAATCTCTCCGATGTTTGAGGTATTTTTAGCCTTTATGCAAATGAACAAAGTTACGTTGTTCACACCCAGTGAAACGCAGGTAGACGTGGATATCTTGCTGATCCATGTAATGCATTTTGCACAGGCACATGGCGTGACAGCCAGTGAGTGTGGAAGGAAAGGGAGGTTGGGAGGTCCGCGGCTTCTCTGAAGTGGAGAGGGAGCATAAGATCCTTGTTTCAACCATGAGCGATTGATCACCTGCATAACCAGATACGTGAAAGGAGGATGAGGGGGGTGGGGAGTGAAGCTGTGACCTGTGCTAGAGTGATGTGGTTTCCAGTGTCTCTTTGATACAGAGTGATATGTCTAACTGACTGACGCTGTGAGAACAGTGTTAAGGTAGGGTGCAGTTATGAGGCTGAGGTAGTGTGTCTTACTGACTGATGCTATATGAATAGTGTTAAGGTAGAGTGCAGTTATGAGGCTGAGGTAGTGTGTCTTACTGACTGATGCTATATGAATAGTGTTAAGGTAGAGTGCAGTTATGAGGCTGAGGTAGTGTATCATACTGACTGATGCTATATGAATAGTGTTAAGGTAGAGTGCAGTTATGAGGCTGAGGTAGTGTGCATTACTGACTGACACTATGTGAATAGTGTTAAGGTAGAGTGCAGTTGCGAGGCTGAGTAGTGTATCTTACTGACTGACGTTATGAATAGTGTTTAGATAGAGTGCAGTTGTAACAGACAATAATATGTATTCTTAGTGCAGTTTGAAGAACTTTAGTGCAAAACGATATTGCAGTTGCATGCTTAGTAACATTAAAAAAAAACTTTATGGTGCAACCATTTTTCTGTGTAGTTGGAAAAGTGAAGTGGAAGCATAAAGAAAAAAACCCAGCAAGGCAGAAAGGGGGATCAAAGGTGAAAGGAATACTCTTGGAAGTGTAGCACACAAAGGTTGGTTAGTCATTCTGCAAGTACTGGTTGATGTCAATTGCACTGGCACAAAGTTTCTCTTTCTCCAGAAGAAATAATACGGGGGACCTTGTTTTCAGTGTGATGAGTCATTTTTTTCTAAAAATTTCGGTGTTGAAGATTAATGACTGACATCAGACCTAAACCCGCTTGGTAGTGCATTCACTGTCCGATTCACTGTAGTCAGTCAGTGTGGGGATTGCATTCACTGTCTGATTCACTGTAGTCAGTCAGTGTGGGGATTGCATTCACTGTCTGATTCACTGTAGTCAGTCAGTGTGGGGAGTGCATTCACTGTCTGATTCACTGTAGTCAGTCAGTGTGGGGAGTGCATTCACTGTCTGATTCACTGTAGTCAGTCAGTATGGGGAGTGCATTCACAATCTGATTCACTGCTGTCAGTCAGTGTAGGGAGTGCATTCACCATCATGATTCATTGTAGTGGGGAGTGCATTCACCATCTGATTCACTGTAGTCAGTCAGTGTGGGGATTGCATTCATTATCTGATTCACTGTAGTCAGTCAGTGTAGGGAGTGCATTCACCATCGTGATTCATTGTAGTGGGGAGTGCATTCACCATCTGATTCATTGTAGTCAGTCAGTGTGGGGAGTGCATTCACCATCTGATTCACTGCAGTCAGTCAGTGTGGGGTGTGCATTCATCATCGTGATTCATTGTAGTGGGGAGTGCATTCACCATCTGATTCACTGTATTTGCCAGTGTGGGGAGTGCATTCACCATCTGATTCACTGCAGTCAGCCAGTGTGGGGAGTGCATTCACCATCTGATTCACTGCAGTCAGTGTGGGGAGTGCATTCACCATCTGATTCACTGTGGTCAGTCAGTCACATATGGAGGACAGTTCATCTGTTGTGTGTGGTGATGTCTCAGGTGGACAGTCAGAAGTGAGTTGACTGCTGTCCAAGGCATCTGCTGGACAGGCTTCAGGTTGCTGAAGAGTTCTTTGTGGGCGATTAACTCTTCTGCATCATCACTGTAACTTTGGTGTGGCTGAAAAAGGAAAATGGTGGATCCAGAGAAGGGTGTGTGTGTGTGTGTGTGTGTGTGTGTGAGAGAGAGAGAGAGAGAGTTGGTTTTTAGGAATAGTCATAGGTCCAGCACACGACAGAGACAAACGAGCGATGTGGATTTTCTTTTTGGTCTGTTGTGCTGTTCATGAAAAGTGCAATAGAAGACAGAAGGTTGAATGCAGTAAGGGAAAGGAAAATAAACAGAAATGAAAGACAAAATAACAGAGCATAGAAGAAAAGGAAACAAAGAAAAGCTGCATTTTTTTCCAGATCATCAGAGAAATAGCTGGAGATGAAGATGGAGATGAAATTACAGAGCAGATTTGAGATTAAATTACAGAGTAGCTTTGAGATAAAATCACAGAGTAGCTTTTTCATAAGTGTAGTATCAAGATGATCAGCACAACGAGCAAACTGTGAACTGTGCATCTAATTCCTTGTGTGTGTGTGTGTGTGCTGGGCATACCTGGTCAGTGCCCATGTCTTGTTTGGGGGCTGCTGACTGTGGATGTCTACAAAGGTGCGGTATTAAAGGCTGGTTGTTTATTTCCAGTGCATAACCGGGCAATGGACAGTCACTCGGTGGGAAATCAGTGTCTTGTTCCTGGGAGGTTGATCGGCAGTTCAGTGTTGGAAACAAAGAGCAAGAAGCACATTCAAGGTCCCATCCAGCAGTGCCGAAAGAGAGAGGCGACGTGATTATAAACGACGTTCTCGTCAGAGAATTCGTGAAAATCCAGCCCGCCTCCAGCAATACCTTCACAATCATCGACTTCACAACAAAAAATATTATGAAAAGAAAAAAAAAAACTCATGCGTCTTTTGGCAATGCAGTCACAGTGAGTTTAAGTATCCAAGCAACTTGA
This sequence comes from Conus betulinus, assembly GCA_016801955.1. Classification (NCBI taxonomy): domain Eukaryota; kingdom Metazoa; phylum Mollusca; class Gastropoda; order Neogastropoda; family Conidae; genus Conus; species Conus betulinus. Next base: position 331,857 of record JADBJO010000563.1, on the reverse strand, counting down.
AAAAAATAGTAGAATGATATTTTTTACCCCCGCAAGCGTTTGTTTTACGAGGCCTGATTTCACAAGATTGGATGTAATTGAAAGAAATTTGGAAGAATTCCTACAGATATGCTTAGAGATTATTTTGAATAGAAAAAGATACTGAAAGCTATGTGTGAATGCATTTCAGCTGTGAACTGGATACGTTTGGTATCATCAAGTTAAACTTGAACTCCTTGTATGAAACACGCTATGTGTAGGTTAGGCCACTGGGTACAGACTTGTTACTTTTCTTTCCAGCTGTGCATCAGTATAATCCCTGGGAAATGCTTTGGGACTTCCTGGAACAGGCCCCAGAAGCACTGTGGCAGCTGCCCAACATATGTGTTCCAAAAAAAAAGAATCACATTTATATACACGCTGGTCTCGTCAGTGTATTAAAGGAAATCCTGTGCTCCTTCAGCAGTATAAAGAAAAAAGATGCATGGATGCCAGACAATACAAAGAAAAAAAGCAACTGTTAACATTTTTTATCATTTGATACTGGATATTCTCAGTGTTAGATGCACCTTTTTAAAGTATATTTTTTTCATCTGTATACATCCTTCATTTATCCTTTCTTGTGGAATGTCAAACACAGTTGAGTTCTAACTTTTCCAAGAACTGTGCTTTTCCCAGCTATTATTCTGCTGAAGGCTTCTTTCCCAGCTGTTGAGCAGTGCCAGGTCTCCTGTTGCCATCTTGATATCCTGATAATCCTCAGGGATATGAGAATTAGGTGCTTTGCTATGAATTACTGTCTTGAATCCCTCTTCTCATCTTTTTCACACAAACATGCTAATTTTTAGCTTTAAAAAGTGCCATTTTAAAACACAGTATTATTTTGAAAATTCTTACAGGCTATGCTAACATTGCTACTGAATTAGGGTGAAAAAAATCTCATCTGTAGCCCAATGGTAAAGCTGTCAGGAAAGTAGTGCCCTGGTTTGAATAGTTCCCTCCAGTTCAGTAGACGTAAAAATGCCCACACATTGTTCTGTATTATACAGTGTTACAATCGTAGTACAACTGTTCAGTGCATACGGGATTATTTTAAATAAAGTTGTTAAATGCATGTTAGATTATTGTAAATGGATAGTGAATGGATTTTCATTTCACAAAAGTATAGATATGTACATTTACTCTGTTGTTTGATGAATTTTTGTTAACGGTAACCAAAAATCCGTTGGGAAATAGAGCTCAATGAGCCTGAAATCGTGTAGCATTGAAGAGGTTAATTAAACCTGGAGGTAAGCGAAGTTCAGTGGAATTATACTCAGAACCTAATCGATGTTGGGTCTTTGAAGAAGGTGAGCAGTATCAGCACTTGAGTTTGTCAAATAACAAATCTGTACATTGAGATTACATGGTTGTAAAAGTAAAAGTAAGGAATCATCGGATCCAGAATATTCCCATTGGAGGAGATTTTTGTTTCTCTCCCTTCATAAGCACAATGTTTCTATTTATTCATGGATCCTACACCTGCAGGTATTTTGTGACATGGAAAGAGGACTGTTCTATCAGGAAAAAGGGTTTGTCTGAATTACCGCATGTAATCACACATAGGCACATGATGAAGTAACGTACAGAGGAGCTGACCATGGCACATGCAGTTGACCAGTGTCTTAGTTGGCTGAAGATGGATCTTAGGCTTGTGACCAATGGTAGGCAGGTCAGTTGTTGTTTCCAGTAAGGATGGATGAATAACTAGTGTTCTGTAAACATTGTTTACCCTGTCCCATGACATTGCTGAAGTAACGGTATCCTTGCAGAAGCAAGGGCAGGTATTCATTGTAATTCTCAAACATGATGCAGACATCCTTTCCGTTCCAGTTACCTTGTTTGCAAGTGACAGTTCTGGGCCATTCAAGAAGGCATGTACTGCACCAGTATTTGGACGAAGCGACATTAGAGAATATCGACGCCATTATATGAGACATTATCGCCAAGTTTAAAACAGAACCCAAGCCGTCTGCAGCACTACAGAGAAAGAGAGCGCATTCACAAGAAGACCTACTTGGAAAAGAAAAAACGATATCAACAGATGCTGACATTTCAGTCAGACTCGCTGCAGTAGAACATCGCATGAAATGTATGTACTCATAGTCAGTGAGGATTCTTTACATTAATGGAGGGGTTTTATTGTGAGCATTCTCAAAGAAAATGAGACGCCTCTGTTGCAAAAGACTTTTTCACCTCTTTTTTTTTTAACTGATGCTTTGGGGGGGGGGGGGGGGGGGGGGGTTTTTTTTTTGTTTTTAAATTTCTAACCATTTCATTATGTTGATTAGCTTTTCACCAGATGAAAACTGATCTGGACAATTGGAAAGAAGAAATAATGAGAAGCAGAATCATGATAACATGTGTTTTGTAAACCTTTTTCCTCCTTTAACGTCCCCCTCATTCCATCTCTGTTCTCCTCCCAACTCCTCTATCTTGCATAAAGATGATTCATTAATTTGAGCTGGTGTCACTATGAAAATTACCTGTTGTTATTCAGCGTTGAAAACCTGAATAATGGGTTTTATTATTCAGCGTATGAAAACCTGAATCACATTTTAATGGGTTTATTATTCAGCGTATGAAAACTGAATGAATCACATTTTAATGGGTTTATTATTCAGCCAGTGAAAATCTGAATCACATTTTAATGGGTTTTATATTCAGCCAATGAAAGCCTGGATCACATTCTAATGGGTTAGTTATTCAGACAATGAAACCTGAATTACATTTTAATGGGTTTGTTATTCAGCCAGTCATTCATCACACTTGAAGGGATGATCAAGTTGAAGGTTGTGAATTTGATCTTTCCTTTTTTTTTTTTCCTTTTTTTTTTTTTTTTTTTTTTTTTTTTAGCACCTTTATGTTTTCTTTCAGCTTTTGCAAACATGAGGCAGGGAAACATGTCCCATTGTCTGACAAGCTGTGGCCCATCCAGCTCGGCCATTCCAGAAACACTTACTACTCCCGACTTTATCGTCAGCGTCTGAAGCAGGATCCTGTGCGCTATAAGGACTACCTTCAAAAACAGCTGGCCCATGTCAGGCGCTACAAAGCCAAGAAAAAGCTCTCTAAGCAAGTGCTCACTCACTTCTCCAACTTGCATTAAAGAAATGAAAAAGGGGGAAAAAAAAGGATCACAATTAGCTTGTGTTGAAAGCTATAGGTTTTTTTTTTTTTTTTTTTTTGTGACGTTTGTGAGTGAGTTTTCACATGTGTGCTATAATGATGAATTTTGATTTTTTGTATCCTTTTTTTTTTTTGTACATGATAGAAAGAAAAGTCATTTTGCAGTTACAGTATGCACTACATGTGTTAGTTGTAATATGCATTGTTTGGTATCATACAAAACAGAACGTGTAATTATTGTTTTAGTTGTACAATAGAAAATAAGATTTTTTAAAAAAAGGACAACTGCAATGGTGGAGAATGCATCTAAGCTCCCATCTTTCCATACCCCACCCATTCATACACACACACACACACACACACACACACACACACACACACACACACACACACACACACACACACACACACACACACACACACACACACACACACACACTGACAGAGAGACATGCATATACACACACATACAGAATTGTCTCTAAATCATGAATTGCTCAGTTGGGCTGGGGTTGTAATCTAGTCCAGACGAGGCCTGCTGTGTACATCGGTCTTCATCATATTAGTTTTGTTTAAATTGGTAGTGGAACAAGAGTTGTATGAGATGCTCTAATCTTGATTTTCTCTCTCCTTCAGAATATTTGTTTCTCTTTTATCAGGAGCCCTGAAAAGGGGGACTTTTTGTCATTAGAGGTTTCAAAGACCTCACTTTCAGAAGCCATTGAATCGTTACTTTCTCCATAGGGCTGGTTGCCAGGATGTCAGAATCCGACAGGTATTGAAAGATGGGACCTGAAAGGATATTTCAAGTACAGTAACTTTTCTGAGCAGAATTCAAAATTAAAAAAAAAAAACTGGGTTACAGTATTGGCATTAACCCTATAGCATTCAGAAATGTTACTCAGAAGCTTTTGTCACAGTTCGACAATTTTTTGTTCTTTTTACGTGCACACAGCACCAAAGGTGTGTTGTACCTGAGTTAGTGCCATTCTTTCATTGGTTGAAATGTTAGCATAATGGAAGATGGAAAAATGCAAACAAGTCTGAGTGACAGACAGGGGGCTGCAACAGATATGACAAAGGAATAGACAGTGGGGGTTGTGGTGTTTGAGTTGTGGCAGGATGAAAATGTAAAAGTGAGCGAGATTTTTTTTTTTTTTTTTTTTTTTTTAGGGCAGCTATACAGCAAGTTCCAAAAGTATATAGGGTTTAATTGATTTGAAGTAAATGTTATTCGAGATAAGTTCATGTTTTGCTACTAAACATGCAGACAGGTACAGTTTGGCGTATTTCAGTTATGGCAAAATATTTTTTGATGGAGAATGTTTTTCTTTTTTTCAAGTCAGAATAGTTGGTGACATTAATGGCTAGATTATAGATAGCACCATTTTGTGTTTGCAGCGTCCTGTTCCCTTTATCCAGACGTTCACGGAGAAGTGTCTTCAGTCTTCGGGAGACATGAAAGTGGTGTCTGCAAGAACACAAAGTATCCAGGCAATATCGCCAACGCATAAAGCAAGAAGATCCAGTGCTGTATCAGAGATATCGCGAAAAACAACTTGTTTACCAGTTGCGTCACAAAGCAAAGAAACAAAAAAACTACTTGAAAAAATGAGAACAAAACTGTACTCAGGAACCTAGTTAATCTAGTACCAGGCTCTCAGTTTCAAATACCGATACACAAATCTGAGGGCAGAGTCCTGTTCGGCAGTGTGTGTGGGTGTTGGAGCTACTGCTGGGAAGTGTTCTTAGAAGTCTCCCAAAGCAGATGTCTTTTTAACACTTTGACTGCTCTCCCTGCCATTCCATTCTGAGTCTGACCAGTGTCTGTTTTTCTGTTGGTCTTTCAGTGGTCTGCGGTGATCCCCTTATTTCCCGGACTCTCATGGCGGTTTCACAGCAGACAGAGGTGTTGCCTCTATCCCCTTCTGCCAGAAAGACACTGGAAATGAGGCGCTATCGTGAACGTCTGAGAAGGGACCCTGTAAGGTATAGGAGGTATCTGGACAAGCAGAACGAATATGCTAAACGTCGACAGGAAAAAAAAAAACGTGCACTGTCTCATTTTTATGAGGTCAGTGCTCCTTAAACGGACATAGGGTGTTTGGGGGGAGCAGTATCCTTTTTTTTTTTTTCTCAGTAAAGGAAAAACACTATTACTGAATGAATATCCGTGAAACCATTTTCCTTCAGCAATTTCATGAAGATGGGGGAGAGCTGATAGAAATGGTGACCATTGCAGATGAAGAGTTTCAAAGAAATATACTGCAATCATTCACATCATTGGAATGGGAACAAAGCTATCAAGTGTTGACATGTATTTGTCCTTGGGTTTACCATACTGTCAGCCCTGTGACATGGTCTGGGCTATCATCATCCCACTCAGGGAAATAATACAGTTTTTAAGGAAACACAGTCATGTCTAAAAAAAAAAAACACAACAAACAACAAAAACAATTTTTGCAGATAATCTGCTTTTTCAGTGTGTCAACTTTTGTTTGATTGTGTTGAGAATGCCACAGCAGTGTGGGTTGACACAATGCATTGAGTTTTTAGTGCTTTGTTTGTGCACTGTTGAACTATTTTTTTTAATAACATTAGAATCTTCTCTGAGAAATCCAATAGATGTTGTTGCATTTTGATGTTGAATGGACTGAAGAAAAGGAGATTAGCTATGGAACTGCAGTGAACACGCCTCACATCACCTGACTGTGAACCAGACTATGTTTGTAAGTGCAAATTTTCTAAAGCATTAACAGCTCTGTTGTTTTGTGTGCAAATTTTTCAAAGCTCCTTTTTTTTTGTGTGCAAATGTCCTGAAGCATTAACAGCTAACCATCCTGTGTGGGACTGAATGGTGCATTCAGTTACGGGCTGCTAGTGTGTAACTCAGAAAGACAATTGGAAAGTTATTGTAGACAGTTTTGTGAACAAACCTGTTGCAGAATATGTTTCATTTTTCAACCTTTCATTAAAAACGAAACAAGTCTCCAAATCACTTTAAAGAAGAGGGGAAAAAAAAGAATAAAGAAAAGAAAACTTAGATTATCTTCACATAGTTGCCACGGTGTCGTCACTAGTTGCTGCAGTGTCATGGCTAGTTGCTGCAGCGTCGGGCTAATTGCTGCATTGTCATCGCTAGCTGATGCAGTGTCGTCGCTAGTTGCTGCAGTGTCATGGCTAGTTGCTGCAGTGTCATCACCAGCTGATGCAGTGTCGTCGCTAGTTGCTGCAGTGTCATGGCAAGTTGCTGCATTGTCATCGCCAGCTGATGCAGTGTCGTCGCTAGTTGCTGCAGTGTCAGGGCTAATTGCTGCATTGTCATCGCTAGCTGATGCAGTGTCGTCGCTAGTTGCTGCAGTGTCAGGGCTAGTTGCTGCATTGTCATCGCCAGCTGATGCAGTGTCGTCGCTAGTTGCTGCAGTGTTGGGGCTAGTTGCTGCAGTGTCAGGGCTAGTTGCTGCAGTGTCAGGGCTAGTTGCTGCATTGTCATGCTAGCTGATGCATTGTCGTTGCTAGCTGATGCATTGTCGTTGCTAGCTGATGCATTGTCATTGCTAGTTGATGCATTGTCGTTGCTAGCTGATGCAGTGTCGTCACTAGTTGCTGCAGTGTCGGTGCAGTATTGTTGCTACTTGCTACAGTGTCATCACTGTAGATGATCCTCTTCTCATATTCAGCCAAAATCTCAGTTGCTCGGTTTTTAATCAGGGGTGGCCATAAAGAAGAAACAGTCTTGTGCCATTTGCACACAGGCCACTCCTTTTACACCCGGTACCCATTCTTATCTTTTAAAAGGTGAAGAAGATCTGTGGTGCATTCAGTGTCATGTACCATTCACAGTGAAACATTCTTTTAGAGTGTTGAGACTTGCATGACATGATACATAAACACTTCACAGCAGACTCCATGTAATCTTGTTCAGAGCTGTCCCACCTGATGTGATCTTTGAATTTCTGAAGAGAGATCACATTTTTCAACTGATCTAAGTTTTTACAGAAGAAAAAATCTTTAACAAAATGTCTATTGTATTTTTTAGGTGTATTTTAAGGGTTTGTGAATGAAGGTTTTTTTTTTTTTTTTTTCAAACATAAAAATATGACTTGTGAATTGACTTGAATGCCATGACAGCCTTGATTTTGGCTCTTTGTGGTTGGCTGGGGATATGAGCATTTCTCCCTCTCTTTTGGTCAGTTTTGAACAAATTCTATAGGGGAACAAATATTCTTCCTTATAGTTGTGAAATTATATTTCTGATCTGCTCAATTTATCAGGATATATCAACTAGATCGATAACAGAATTAAGATTCAATTTGATCTGTGTAGTTCTCATTTGTGTGCCTGTGTGAGTGTGTGTGTATGTGTGTGTGTGTGTGTGGGGGGGGGGGGGGGGGGGGGGGGGGGGGGGCGAGCGCGCGTGCATGTGTGTGCACTTGCTCTTGAAATATATTCGTTTAATTGTATGTATTCACTGTTACGTTGTGAAGAGCCAGATATTAATACAGTGTGTGGATTTTCCGTTGTAGGTGTTTAAGTTTTGTATGAATGTAAGTAGATTTTTTTTTTTTTATGTGGTGTTTTGTGCTGTAATTTGATTGGAATAAGTGTTGTTATAGTGGAATACTCAAAGCAAGTCTAGTGTACAATGGTTTTGGGGCACAGATTGATCTGGTTCACAGATGACAGGTTTTTTTCCTCAGGAATGGAAAGGGATTTTCTTGTTTCCAAGTATTGCAAAACAAAGTATTCAACCTTTTAAAAGATATCTATGTCTAAGTGTATGCATTGCCCTACATTTTTTTTTTTTTTTTTTTTTTTCTGAGCTCTCATCTTGCACACCTGTGCACATACACATGCAGACAGGCACTCACATTTACACAGAGGGTTCAGATGGTTATCAAAATTTGGGAAAAGTTTGGAGACTGAGGTATGCTTGTTTAGGCCATTAAAAGTCTGTAGAAACTCTCTCAGAGTAACGACAGGCTGCAAATTTGATGTCCCCTCCCCCAAAAACTGTTTCTGTGGTGGTTGCAAGTGAATTCAGTTTGCAAGAAAGTGGGTAGAAAATGAGATTTTCTTTTTGTATGAACACACACACACACACACACACACACACACACATGCATGCACACGTGCATGCACACACACACACACACACGCGTGCGCACACAATGCACACACACACATACACACACATGCACATGCACACACACACACACACACACACACACACACACACACACACACACACACACACACACACACAATGTACAAAAGGATTGTTTGATGCTTTACATGAGTATTCACCAAATGCATGTCAAATTACTATGGCCAGATTGTGATGCTCATGTTGAAAACTCTGTAAGATGAAAGTGTGTTCTCCATCAAAATATTATTCCAATTATATTCTGGATGTGATTCTGCTGATGCATGGAAATTACATGTAGTATCTTTGTCAGTTGGATACTGTTAGGAAAATTTTGTCAGTTTATTTCATTGGAGTTTTCTTATTATTATTACTTGAGGTGGTTATGAACTGTTTGCATATCATTGTAAGTGGAAAATTAAAATGGTTTTGAAGCTCTGATTGAACGTTTTATAGGAGAAAGAGTGTATGTGTGTTTGTGAAAGTGTGTGTGTGTGTGAGAGAGAGAGAGATGATAATATTATTACGTCTTTCTGATTCTGTCTGTAAAATATATACTCATAGTATCCTTGTGATTGTCAGACATCGTGCAGTCTGTGTGTAACTATCTGTCTCTGTGTGCAAACCTTACAGGCAGTCCACCAAATCAGCCCCATGGTATATCACCAGAAGTCTGTGTGTATCGGTTGGTCTGTGTGCACACCTTGCAGGCAGTCCACCAATTGGGCCCTTGGTATATCACCAGAAGTCTGTATGTATCAGTCTGTGTGAACACCTTACAGGTAGTCCACAGGTAGTCCAGGTAGTCCACAGGTAGTCCACCAGTTCGGCCTTTTGGTATATTTCCAGAAGTCTGTGTGTATCATCAGTCTGTCTGTGTGCACACCTTAAAGGCAGTCCATGAAAGGCCCTTTGATATATCACTAGAAGTCTGTGTGTATCAGTCTGTGTGCATACCTTACAGGTAATTCACTTGGTATATCGCCAGAAGTGTGTGTGTATCAGTCTGTCTCTGTGTGCACACCTTACAGGCAGTGCATGAAATTGGCCTGAACCTGAAAAGTGTTAATCCTCGGTGAATGATGGAAATCATTGGAGTGTGCATGTGAGTGTGTGTGTGTGTGTGTGTGTCATGTGCATGCATATATGTATACAAGCGTTCATGCTTGTGTGTGGTTGTGGACAAATTATTTAGAGAGAGAGAGCGAGCAAGCTTTGGAGGTAATTTGAGTTCAAATGGATTCAAATATATGAGCACACGCACATGCACATATACACATACACACACATGCACATGCATGCACGCATGCACGACACACACACACACATACACACACACACACACACACACACACAAACACGCGTACACTCATGAAAGTATGTAAACACTTGTGTTTTCCCTTTGATTAGTATATCTTCATCGTACACCTCTCAAAGCAACATTAAATCAAAGTCAGCATACAAGCAAATGAGAACGAAGTGCAAATTAATGGCTGGTTAAGATCATAATCAGGTATGAGGCAGGTTTTCACCTTCAGATGTGCTCCCTGGTCGGCTACATGACTTACCTAGTGAGATGACCTGACAAACTGCAAGAGAGTGTGCTTTGTGTCATCTAGGGTAGTCTATAGAGAAAGGGACGGTGGACACAGGTGAGAGGACATCAAGAGAGTGCTGCTTTTGTGTCATCTAGGGAGAAGAAAGAGCAGGGGTGGGTGGAGACAGGTGTAGGGACATCGATTTTGTGTGTGGTATGAAGACTGAACATTCACAAAAACAGACTCTTTGGCATATGTGTGTGTATGTGTGTGTGTGTGAGTGCATTGGTCTGGTACAGTGAGTTTGCCATGTGTTCTGATAGAATGGGGATGAGCCGAGGGGCATGAGCCGAGGGGCATGTGAGAAGGTGGGCATACAATGTTTTGTGATTCTAGTCTATCATGGAAATATTATGACATAACGGGTTGTTTGTTGATGGGATATGCTGGTTAAATAGGACATATGCAGAAGTGGCAGATGCAGACGGCTTTAATAATTTTGTCAATAGAGAGTAATGACACAGAAGCAACTAGGATGCCAGGCTGCTGTGTGCAGACTTGTGCATGCATAGATCTTTGTCTGTGTGGAAGGGGAAGGATGGAGGGAAGGGAGATCACATAACTCAGGATATTCATTATGTGTGTGGACACCAGGATAGACAGTTTTTTATTAGTCCATGCTGTAATGTTCTTAGATGTGACAAACCAGCAACTGCCATCATGTCAACGGCTGTGTTCAGTCTGTTATGACATGTTGTCTAATAAACCAGCCATTGCCGTCTTGTCAATGGCTGTGTTTAGTCTGTTATAATACATTGTCTAATAAACTAACAATTGCCTTCATGTCAATGGCTGTGTTTAGTCAATTATGGTATGTTGTCATATATGGTCAGCAATTGCCGTCAAGTCAGTGGTTGCGTAAGTCTGTTATGACATGTCTAATGAACCAGCAATTGCTGTCATGTCAATGGCTGTGTCAGTCTGTTATGACATGTCTAATGAACCAGCAATTGCTGTCATGTCAATGGTTGTGTCAGTCTGTTATGACATGTCTAATGAACCAGGAATTGCCTTCATGTCAATGGCTGTGTCAGTCTGTTATGACATATCTAATGAACCAGGAATTGCCTTCATGTCAATGGCTGTGGTAATCTGTTATGAAATGTTCTTAGACCACCAAGAACCTGTGACTGAACACATCCCATGGGAAGTGTAGACTGAAAAGAAGACATTTTCTGTTGTAACTTTGTCCCAATTTCAGTCATGTCAAGGTCACATTTTCAGGCCTGGCAAGGTCACATTTTCCGTCTGTCAAGGTCACATTTTTGCATATGTTTGTTGTCTTGTTGATTGGTCTGTGTATAAGATTGTACAAAAAGCTGCAGCTTGATTTCTAAAAAGACATCTGCTGTTAATGATGTTTACAATTCTTAGTGACAAGATGGAATGGAACTGAGGGAACAAACTTGTTGAATTTCTGCAGAGGGAGGGGGCATGGATCAATGATGTACATCAGATCAAAGAATGGATGCTGAATTGGTCGGCAAGATTAAGAAGTTCTTGCACATATGGCCTAACTGCCTCACTCTTTTCAAACTTTTAAAGAAGTACTGGCACACATGGCGTAACTGCCTCACTCTTTTCAAACTTGTAAGAAGCACTGGCACACCTTGCATTACTGCCTCACTGTTTTCAAACTTTAAGCAAGTACTGGCTCACATGGGAGTAACTGCCTCACTCTTTTCAAAGTACCGGCACACATGCGTAACTGCCTCACTCTCTTCAAAGTACTGGCACACATGGCGTAACTACCTCACTCTCTTCAAAGTATTGGCACACATGGCGTAACTGCCTCACTCTTTTCAAAGTATTGGCACACATGGCGTAACTGTGCCTCACTCTCTTCAAAGTACTGGCACACATGGCGTAACTGCCTCACTCTCTTCAAAGTACTGGCACACATGGCGTAACTGCCTCACTCTTTTCAAAGTATTGGCACACATGGCGTAACTGCCTCACTCTCTTCAAAGTACTGGCACACATGGCGTAACTGCCCTCACTCTTTCAAAGTATGGGCACACATGGCGTAACTGCCTCACTCTTTTCAAACTTTAAGAAGTACTGGCACAAAGCGTAACTGCCTCACTCTTTTCAAACTTTCAGAAGTACTGGCACACATGGCGTAACTGCCTCACTCTTTTCAAACTTTAAGAAAGTACTGGCACACATGGCATAACTGCCTCACTCTCTTCAAAGTATTGGCACACATGGCGTAACTGCCTCACTCTCTTCAAAGTATGGCACACATGGTGTAACTGCCTCACTCTTTTCAAACTTTAAGAAGTACTGGCACACTTGGCAATACTGCCTCACTCTTTTCAAAGTACTGGCACACATGGTGTAACTGCTTCACTCTTTTCAACTTTAAGAAGTACTGGCACACTTGACATAACTGCCTCACTCTTTTCAAACTTTAAGAAGTACTACCACACACACATGGCATAACTGCCTCACTCTTTTCACAGTACTGACACACATGGCATAACTGCCTCACTCTTTTCAAACTTTAGTACTGGCACACATGGCATTACTGCCTCACTCTTTTCAACGTACTAGCACGTATGGCACAACTGCCTCACTCTTTTCAACGTACTAGCACGTATGGCGCAACTGTCTCACGCTTTTCAAAATTTTAAGACGTACTGGCACACATGGCATTACTGCCTCACTCTTTTACAAACTAAGAAATAGTGGTATACACAGAATAACTAACTGACTTGGTGCAGACTAGAAGTATTTATACACAGGGAGCTGACTGTCTCAATTTGTACAAACTTTTAGAGGTGTTGATACATATAGAGTACTGACTCTCTGTAAACTAAAACAAATGCCGATACACATGGAATAACTAGTGCTGATACACATGGAGTAACTGCATCGTTCTGTACAAAGTTCTAAGAAATAGTGGTATTCATGGAATAACCATGATGCGAGACATAAACATCTTACAGCAGACTATATGAAAACCTTATCAGAGATGTCGAACCTGATGTGATCTTTGAATATCTGAAAGAGATCAACATTTTTTTTTCTGCTCTACGATTTTACAGAAGAAAGATTTTTAACAAAATCCCCGTGTGTTTTTAGAAGGTGTATTTGAAAGGGCTGTGTGAATGATTTTTTTTTTTTTTTTTTAATGACTTGCGAGTTGCCTTGAACCTGGTAACAGCCCTGATATGGTCCTTTGCGGTCGCCTGGGTTATAAGCAACATTACCTTACCTTACCTATGGAATAACTACTGCACTCTGTACAAACATTAAGAAGCATAGGTACACATGGAGCAGCTGACTCAATCAGTACAAATTTATTACGTTCCCTGGCATTGGCCTGGGATCTGTTCACATGATGATGTTTATTCTTTTAAAATCTGTCCACTAAGCAGAACATGAATCTAGATTACAAATTGACAACAGTCTCCAAATCTAGATTAGAATACAAATTGACAACAGTCTCCAAAGTAACACTGTGAATCTAGATTACAAATTGACAACAGTCTCCAAAGTAACACTGTGAATCTAGATTACAAATTGACAACAGTCTACAAAGTGACACTGTGAAGTCTGTATAACAAATTGACAACTGTCTTCATAATCACTGTGAAGTCTAGATAACATATTGACAACTGTCTACAAAGTGACACTGTGAAGTTTAGATAACAAGTGACAACTGTCTACAAAGTAACACTGTGAAGTCTAGATTACAAATTGACAGCTGTCAATTTTTTTAAGAAACTTGGGCATGGAATCTAAAGGGAGTGCGTGCTGCTCTTGACAGTTAATAAGAAGTCACTGTGATGTTTTCCCCCCGTTTCCTCTGAACCAGCTCATCATGTCAATCATCATTCCTCTTTTCTGACATATCTCTTCAAGCCTTCCTCATCCCTTCCCTTTGTATTTAGTAATAGGATTCTTAAAGCAGATTATCAGTTCATGCATGTTTATACTTACAGTGAATTATTAGTGATCGCAGCTTAACTTCACTTTCATAATAGTTTGTATTTCAACCAGCCGCGTAATGAAATGTATAGTGTCGTAGACTCCCGCTTGGATGTCATGGGCTTAATTCCTATTAGAACCATTCATTTGTGGAATTTTCTGCCTGACTGGCTCCTTCCGGGCGTTGAGTTTTTATGGACTCTTTTGGGAAAGACTGGGCAACACAGTCAAGTTTCATCCACTTAATGGATGAGAGTGTTCAAATTTCTGACCAACAGTGCAGGTGTCGTATCTCTCAGGCCCTGTTGATGCTGGCATATATTATGAAAGTAAACATGGAGTACACCCTGTCATGCAGTTTCAGGCCTGAACAGAAATCTGTAGCATCATCTACATCATCACCACCTTCAACGATCAGCATTTTAAAAAAGCTCTCAAATTCTGCGGCCCTTAATGCCCTTCTCTCATGGTGACCTCAGTTTCGATCACCTCTCCCTGTCTATGGCCTTGGTTTGATTCTGTTGAGGTCACCAGTATTGGCAAAATCATGGGGACTGTCTTCGGAGGCACATGGTGGCACTCACTGGAGGGAGAGCTCACTTGCGCCAGGTCCGCAACAAAGCAATTATTGTCATGAGTAAGGGGCTTAGTAATTGGTGTCCTACATATATTGGATCAGAAAAAAGCGTCACTGAACACCACATAAGTGACTTTGCAGCTATATAGTGCTGCCTCAAGTAGGTTGCCTAATGACAACTTGACATTCGCTGATCCCTGTGGATTGCCAGTGCCAGGACTGTGGGCTGCTGTGGATGCGGATGACGGGTCGGACTGAGCGGTGTGGGGGAAAAGTTAGGTGTTTCAGACAAAGGAAGTAGACTATATGTATATTATTGTGACATGGGTAGGTACAAGAGTTGAGTACTACATATGGGATTCAAGCAGTATGTTATTGATAAATTGGCTTTCTGCATCAGTATGCTGCTGACAAACTGGCCTTCTGCATCAGTATGCTGTTGACAAACTGGCCTGATGAATCAGTATGTTATTGACAAACTGGCCTGCTGAATCAGTATGTTATTGACAAACTAGCCTGCTGAATCAGTATGCTTTTGACAAACTAGCCTGCTGAATCAGTATGCTGTTGACAAACTGGCCTGCTGAATCAGTATGCTGTTGACAAACTAGCCTGCTGAATCAGTATGTTATTGACAAACTAGCCTGCTGAATCAGTATGCTGTTGACAAACTGGCCTGCTGAATCAGTATGTTGTTACAAACTGGCCTGCTGAATCAGTATGTTATTGACAAAGTGGCCTTCTGCATCAGTATGCTACTGACAAATTGACCTGCATCAGTATGCTGTTTTTACAAATTGACCTTCTGCATCAGTATTATTGACGAATTGGCCTTCTGTATCAGTATGCTGTTGATAAACTGGCTCATGAGTCAGTATGCTGTTGACAAACTGGCCTGCCGAATCAGTATATTATTGACAAAACTGGCCTTCTGCATCAGTATGCTGTTGACAAACTGGCCTGATGAATCAATATGTCATTGACAAACTGGCCTGATGAATTAGTCTGTTATTGGCAAACTGCCCTTCTGCATCATAATATATTGACAAAACTGGATGATGATCTGTATGTTATTGACAAACTGGCCTGCTCAATCAGTATGTCATTGGCAAACTGGCCTGATGAATGTTATTGACAGTCAGGCCTTCTGCATCATAATGTATTGACAAACTGGCCTGATGAATCAATATGTTATTGACATACTCAGACAAACTGACCTGCTGAATCAGTATGTTAGTGACAAACTGGCCTACTGCATCATACTGTTATTAACAAACTGGCCTGCTGAATCAGCATGTTATTGACCAAAACTGGCCTGCTGCATCATGTTATTAACAAACTGGCCTGCTGAATCAGTATGTAATTCACAAACTGGCCTTCTGCATCAGTATGTTACTGACACAAATGACCTTCTGCATCAGTATGTTGTTTACAAATTGACCTGCATCAGTACGTTATTGACAAACTGGCCTTCTGCATCTGTATGCTGTTGATAAACTGGCCTAATGCTGTTGACAAACTGGCCTGCTGAATCAGTATGTTACTGACAAACTGGCCTGCTGAATCAGTTATATTATTGACAAACTGCCCTTCTGCATCAGTATGCTGTTGACAAACTGGCCATCTGAATCAATATGCCATTGACAAACTGGCCTGATGAATCAGTCTGTTTTTGACAAACTGGCCTTCTGCATCATAATATTGTATTGACAAACTGGCCTGATGAATCTGTATGTTACTGACAAACTGGCCTGTTCAATCAGTATGTTATTGACAAACTGGCCTGCTGAATCAGTATGTTACTGACAAACTGGACTGTTGAAGCAGTATGTTATTGACAAACTGGCCTTCTGGATCAGTATGTTATTGACCGACTGGCCTGTTGAATCAGTATGTATTGAGAGACTGGCCTGTTGAATCAGTATGTTATTGACAGACTGGCCTTCTGCATCAGTATGTTATTGACAGACTGGCCTGTTGAATCAGTATGTTATTGACAAACTGGCCTGTGAATCAGTATGTTATTGACAGGTTGGCCTTCTGCATCAGTATGTTATTGACAGACTGGCCTGCTGAAGCAGTATGTTATTGACAAACTGGCCTTCTGCATCAGTATGTTATTGACAGAGTGGCTCGATGAATCAGTATGTTATTGGTAAACTGGCCTACTGAATCAGTATGTTTACTGACAGGTTGGCCTTCTGCATCAGTTTGCTGTTGACAAACTGGCCTTCTGCATCAGTATGTCATTGACAAACTGGCCTGATGAATCAGTATGTTATTGACAAACTGGTCTGATGAATCAGTATGCTATTGTCAATCTGGCCTTCTGTATCATAATGTTTTGACAAACCGGCCTTCTGCATCAGTATGTTTATTGACAAACTGGCCTGCTGAATCAGTATGTTATTGACAAACTGGCCTTCTGCATCATGATGTTAATCAGAAACTGGCCTGCTGAATCAGTATATTATTGACAAACTGGCATGCTGATCAGTATGTTATTGACAAACTGGCCTGATGAATCAATTTGTTATTGACAAACTGGCCTTCTGAATCAGTATGTCATTGACAAATTGGCCTTCTGAATCAGTATGTTATTGACAAACTGGCCTTCTGCATCACTACGCTGTTGACAAACAGGCCTGCTGAATCAGTATCTTATTGACAAACTGGTCTTCTGAACCAGTATGTTATTGACGATATGGCTTTCTGCATCATTATGTTATTGACAAACTGGCCTGCTGAATCAGTATGTTATTGACAAACTGGCCTTCTGAATCAGTATGTTATTGATAATCTAGCCTTCTGCATCATAATGTTATTGACAAACTGGCCTGCTGAATCAGTATGTGATTGACAAACTGGCCTGTTGGATCAGTATGTTATTGTCAAATGGCCTCTACATCAGTATGCTGTTGACAAACTGGCCTTCTGCATCAGTATGTTATTGACAAACTGGCCTGATGAATCAGTATGTTCACAAATGGCTTTCTAAATCATTATGATATTGACAATATGGCCTGCTGAATCAGTATGTTATTGACAGACTGGCCCACTGAATCAGTATGCTATTGACAAATTGGTCTGTTTCAGTGTGTTATTGACAAATAGGCCTTCTGCATCAGTATGCTGTTGATAACTGGCCTGATGAGACAGTATGGTGTTGAGAAACCGGCCTTCTGCATCAGTATGCTGTTGACAAACTGGCCATCTGAATCAGTATATTAATGACAGACTGGCCTGCTGCATCATTATGATATTGACAAACTGGCCTGCTGAATCAGTATGTTATTGACAGACTGGCCTGTTGAATCAGTATATTATTGATAAACTGGCCAGCTGAATCAGTATGTTATTGTCAGACTGGCCTTCTGAATCAGTATGTTATTGACAAATTGGCCTTCTGCATCAGTATGCTGTTGACAGACTGGCCTGAATCAGCATGTTATTGACAAACTGGCCTTCTGAATCAGTATGTAATTGACAAACTGGCCTGCTGAAAACTCATTATGCTGTTGACAAACTGGCCTGCTGAATCAGTATGTTATTGACAAAACTGCCTGCTGAATCAGTATGTTATTGACAAACTGGCCTTCTGAATCATTATTATTGACAAACTTGCCTACTGCATCAATATGTTATTGATAAACTGGCCTTCTGCATCACTATGTTATTGACAAACTGGCCTGATGAATCAGCATCCTGTTGACAAATTGGCCTGATGAATCAGAATGTTATTGACAAACTGGCCTGATGAATCAGTATCCTGTTGACAAATTTGCTTGATGAATCAGTAAAGTAGCATATCATCTTTTGTGGTGTACCAGCCATACAATACAATTGCAGTCAAGAGTATGTCTTTAAACAAGCTTGCAGATGTGCTGAAACATTGTGAGACCTGCATGTACGTTTAGAAAACAAAAAAAACAAAAAAAAAACATCTGGTGACTGCCTGTTTGCCCAAACCAGCCTTGGCATGGCCCTTTGTGGTGGCAGGGCGGTAAAGCAACATGAACTGAACCTGCCTGTATCAAAGTAATTCAGTGGTTTTCACTGTACAATGCAGCTTTGTTCTCAGAGGACGGGTGGACTCATGGTGGCAGCACAGTGTCTCCCCACATCTTCACGGTCTTTGTCTCAGTGCCATTGTCTTCAAAGTACACACTTGTCTTTGTTTCAGTGCTATTGTCTCCGCGGTACACTGGCCTTGTGTCTCAGTGCTATTGTCTCCATGGTACATTGGTCTTTGTCTCAGTGCTATTGTCTCCATGGTACACTGGTCTTGGTCTCAGTGCTATTGTCTCCATGGTACATTGGTCTTTGTCTCAGTGCTGTTGTCTCCTTGGTATACACTGGTCTTTGTCTCAGTGCTATTGTCTCCATGGTATACACTGGTCTTGGTCTCGGTGTTATGGTCTCCATGGTGCACTGGTCTTTGTCTCAGTGCTGTCGTGTCCCATGGTACACTGGTCTTTGTCTCAGTGCTATTGTCTCCACGGTACACTGGTCTTTGTGTCGGTGCTATTGTCTCCGTGGTACACTAGTGTTGGTCTCTGTGCTGTTGTCTCTGTGGTATATACTGGACACTGTTTGGGTAGTAAAGTTTTTTTTTAAGAAAGTGTTAACAAAATCAGAAGTGTTTTTTTTTTCTTCTGAAAATGAAAATAATTGAGAATTAAGAGCTGCAGCTGCCATGTGACGTAATGATGGTTGCACAGAAGTCGTGTTCTTTAATAACTGTCAATAAAATAAAGTTGGAACACGAGCAATGCTTGAAAAGCGTACCTTCACTTAGGTGATACTTTGTTAGAAATTTCTCACCTTTTCTCCCCCCATCTCCTTCCATCCTTCTTCCTTCTTCCGCTTTCGCCTGTTACTGATTGTGATGTATTCAACATTTGCTTGACACACCACACACACAAAGTCTCTCTCTCCTTCAAGAAAACTTGTGTCGGCATACATCACTTTTCAACTCGTACTGGTATTTACAGGATCACAGGTTTGGTACTGCCAGCAGTAGTGGTATTTATAGTCATACAGGTTTGGTACTGCCAGCAGTAGTGGTATTTATAGTCATACAGGTTTGGTACTGCCAGCAGTAGTGGTATTTACAGTCATACAGGTTTGGTACTGCCAGCAGTAGTGGTATTTACAGTCTTACAGGTTTGGTACTGCCAGCAGTAGTGGTATTTAAAGCCATACAGGTTTGGTATTGCCAGCAGTAGTGGTATTCACAGTCTTACGGGTTTGGTACTGCCAGCAGTAGTGGTATTCACAGTCATACAGGTTTGGTACTGCCAGCAGTAGTGGTATTCACAGTCATACAGGTTTGGTACTGCCAGCAGTAGTGGTATTTGCAGTCATACAGGTTTGGTACTGCCAGCAGTAGTGGTATTTACAGTCAAACAGGTTTTGTATTGACTGCCAGCAGAGTGGTATTTACAGTCAAACAGGTTTTGTATTGACTGCCAGCAGTAGTGGTATTTACAGTCAAACAGATTTTGTACTGCCAGTAGTGGTATTTACAGTCTTACAGGTTTGGTACTGCCAGCAGTAGTGGGGACAAGGGGAAGGAGAGGGGATGGGCAGGAGGATGCCGAAGGGGATTCTGACAGTCAGAAGTTATGAATCAAAGCAGTGAGACCAAAAGCATGTTTTTAGTTACGCTGGTCCTTCAGCAGATGAGGTGGGTAGAGTTGAAAGTGCTGTACTATCAGACATTGCCACAGTGCCGTGTGCCATCTTGTTTCATGCAGTGAGGATACGGATGGAGTAGAAAGCGCTGTACTATTAGACATTGCCACTTTTGCCGTTTGCCATGCTCGTTACATACAGTGAAGATACCTTGTGGGTGTTGACCTGTCCGGCAGATGCCAGAACACCAGTAACAAAAGCACACACATACAAATACACACACATGCACGTGCACATGCATGCACGCACGCACGCACACGCACACGCACGCACGCACGCACGCACGCGCACACACACACACACACACACACGCACGCACGCACGCACGCACGCACGCACGCACGCACGCACGCACGCACGCACACACACACACACACACACACACACTCAACGGAATGAAGACATAAGGTTTTTAACTTTTAGTCTCATCAGATGTAAAGATAAAGTGAGCCTGTTGATAGTGCTGCAGTTGCCAATGTAAAGGCCAATAGTAAAAGCAGAAAAAAGTGGGCATTCTGAGGTTTGTAACTACTGGTCGGTGAAACATAGTGAGAAGTGAGAACAGAAATTGCATGTCTGTGATTCATAAT
Organism: Conus betulinus; assembly: GCA_016801955.1. Classification (NCBI taxonomy): domain Eukaryota; kingdom Metazoa; phylum Mollusca; class Gastropoda; order Neogastropoda; family Conidae; genus Conus; species Conus betulinus. The sequence continues at coordinate 311,166 of JADBJO010000563.1, read as the reverse complement.
AATTTATTCTGGCATGTGCCACATTTTAAGCAAGATAATGTGCAGATTAAATCAGTAAGGATACTGCATGATCTGTCATAGTTTTAAAGCAGATGCCAGAAACTGAAGATACAAGTTGTCACTGTGGTCTGTCCAGCTGATGTGCGTGGGAAACAAAATGTAGAGGAAAACGTAAAAAAGATTGTTTCTGATCGATCAATGCTATACACTCAAACAGAGAGTGAAAATATAACTTGATTTATTATTTCTTGCAGGCTTTCAGTCTTGTTCGGTTGGAGGCACACAAGGACTCGAGTCCTGGCAGCCATATCCAGGGCAGAGCAAAAGGTCTCATCCACACATAGGAATGAAGCTTAAAGGGATCACAACTGCTGAATACTATCGCTTGTACAGACAGCGCATTAAACAGGACCCTGAGAGATACCGCCTTTACAAGCAGAGAGACCGGGAGAGGAGAGGAAAAGAAGAAAATACTTGAGAAAAGATACCACAGACAGTGTCCCACACTAGGCTGCTTTCTGTGCATACGTTGGTTTTGAAGGCGCCTGTTGAACAGGAGTACACTGGCGATAGCTTTCAGGTTATAATGACTCTTTGTGATCTGTTTTTGTTTATGTGTGTGTGTGTGTGTGTGTGTGTGTGTGTGTGTGTGTGTGTGTGTGTGTGTGTACATACATACATACATACATACATACATACATACATATACATATATATATATATATATTTTTTTTTTTTTTAAACATTCATCATTATCAAAAAGTTTTGTTCTCTGGACTTGAACAGTTTGAAACTCCGTAAAATCCAAGCAAATGTTAAGAAAGTATCTTGGACCCATGTAGGAGTTATCTCAAATGATATGAAGAGCAGGTTTATTGATAAAACTGCCATTTCAGTTCTGATGCATACAAGTTTTGTGATCACCCCAGAAAGCAGCTGGCAGTCTCTTCTTGCTGTATACAGCAGACTTCAGACCACCACTAGGATTCCACCTGGCATCCAAATGAACGTAGCGGCAGAACTTTTACAATGCATTGTACGTTAGCGCCTCGATGTTGACTTTGTCCTGGAGCCAGCAAGATGAACAGTCCGTGTTGTTTCTTGCAGGCTGCTGTGTTTTTGAGTGCCGACAACTTGGATCCAACTCAGTCACAGCCTTGTGCATGGCACAGGGGACAGAGAAGACCTCTTTGCAAAGCAGAATTGAGTCGTCTGTATAGAGAACGAATCAAACACGATCCTGAAAGATACCGGCGTTTACAAGCAGAAAGCAAGAGAACGAGCGAAAAGAAATAGACAGCGTGCACAGGAATTATTTCTTCAGATTTCTCAGCCGGAACCACAGATAAATACTTGATTAAAGGATTGTCATTACTCGATCAAGATTCCTGACTGGTTAATTTACAGCAAAATTTTGCTTTGTATACAAGATTGATTGAGTATAAAGGAAGAAAAAATATTTTTGATCAATAGCAAACACTGACACAAAACTTGCGTTCGTAGTGTTATTTGCTGTGCTTATATGTTGTTTTTCCAAGAGGAGAAAAGTTATAGCAAAATCTTTTTTTTTTTTTTTTTTTTTTTGAAAATAGGGAAGGGCTGACACAGTCAAGCAGACTAAACAGGTTTTTTTGTGTGTTATAAATGATGCATATTATACATAGCTTAATCAATGCCTTTCCTTTTTCTGAATACAAAGCCTCAATACAGGAGTCATCAACATGCAGTGCTCCACATACATGTGCACACATGTTCTTTCTATCTTGCAGCACACATATACCCGTGCGCCCGCATCACATCAAGTCACATTCCCCTGATCATTTTTCCACACATATAATTGCACGCATGCTTTCAAGCTACAGAAACTTGCACATTCGATTGAATAGTTGAGTAGATGCTTGTCTATAAACATGCTTTAGAAAACAGACGCATCACACACACACACACACACACACACACACACACACACACACACACACACACACACACACACACACACACACACACTCTCTCTCTCTCTCTCTCTCTCTCTCTCTCTCTCTCTCTCTCTCTCTCCAGCCTTTTCAAGAATACAAAAAGACATATTCCTTGTGTGAGATGATGGGAGTTGAGTGGAGGGTGTAGGTCAAGTATAGCAGATTGAGGAAAGGTAGAAAGACAACAGATCAATCACTGTTGAGCATGTTTGGTCAGGGAGAGAGACTGACCACACAGTGCAAAGACCACAGAAGAGTCGCCATTGAACATGTCGGGTCAGGGAGAGAGACTAAACACGCACAGTACAAAGACAACGGCTCAGTCACCATTGAACATGTCGGGTCAGGGAGAGAGAATAAACACGCACAGTACAAAGACAACAGATCAGTCATCATTCAACATTTCGGGTCAGGGAGAGAGAGAGACTAAACACGCAAAGTACAAAGACAAGATCATTCACCATTGAACATGACGGGTCAGGGAGAGAGACTGAACACACAGTGCTCTAGACCGTTGGAGCTCAGTGGAACATCCAGGTTTTAAGCTGGCCAAACATTGACATCGAGGACCTCCAAAGGGCAGTTGAGGAGCGCCAGAAGACAATTGAGGGCCTCCAGAAGAAGGCAGTTGAGGACCTTCAGAAGGCAGTTGAGGACCTCCAGAAGGCTGTTGAAGACCTGATGAAAAAGGCAGTTGAGGACCTCCAGAAGGCAGTTGAGGACCCCCAGAAGGCAGTTGAGGACCACCAGAAGGCTGTTGAAGACCTTTGAAAAAGGCGGTTGAGGACCTCCAGAAGGCAGTTGAGGACCCCCAGAAGAAGGCAGTTGAAGACCTCCAGAAGGCAGTTGAGGACCCCCAGAAGAAGGCAGTCGAAGACTTCCAGAAGGCAGTTGAGGACCACCAGAAGGCAGTTGAGGACCCACAGAAGGCATTTGAGGACCTCCAGAAGGCAGTTGAGGACCTCCAGAAGGCAGTTGAGGACCTCCAGAAGGCACTTGAGGACCACCAGAAGGCACTTGAGGACTCCAGAGCGGTGGACCAGATGGAACTTGGTTTGTCAGCTGACCGGAACTACTGCCGAACGATCAGTGCCATGATGTCTGTGACGCCTTTGTTACTTGTTTTTGCTGTTTCCATCACAATTTGATTTCGTGTGTTACTTATGTAAAAACGAATGCTTCAGTCATAACTTGGAAGCTAAAAGTCCTGTTCCTGCTTTTTTTCCTTTCTCTGTCACTGTAGTACCAGAGACTTCGGCTGTGATGATGAAAGATTTTCCAGAACTTTTTAACAACTTATCCTTCTTGTTTTAGGTCTTCAAAGTAGATGGGCTGTTCTGCTCAGATCGAGAATTACTTTGTGTACATATGTTCTTTTCATCTGCCTCCCAAGACCTGTCTACCTTTCTATTATGCTCAGTGTGTGTGTCTGCTTCTCTTTCCCTGTTTACGAACTCCAGTATCATTGGATGAACACATTCAAAGTCACAGTAACCACAAATTTTAGATGACACTTTTTTTTTCATTTTAAAGTTTGATAAACTCTCTCTCTGTCTCTGTCTGTCTCTGTCTGTGTGTGTGTGTGTGTGTGTGTGTGTGTGTGTGTGTGCGCGACCTGAAATAGCTGTTGCCTTGATTTAAGCCTTTATAACAGTTGAAACCAGCGTAGCTGATAAAAGTCTTCATTACTGAAAAGCTTTCAGGAACACTGGGACAGTTTGATGTCTACATTCCCCCGTCAATCATTCACTTCTCAGTGTGTGTTTTGTTTGTCGACCTCTTAAAATCGTCCTGACCCCCACACCGTCAGTATCGATGACAACCTGTTGTCAGGTAATAATGGGCCCAGAAAACTGTCCCCCTCTATTCCCCAGGCATGATAGCGGCCATTGTTGTTTTCATTTCAGCCTGGGGGCAGGATTCCCAGTGGGATGGTCAAATGGGATATCCATCCACCCACGTTGTCCCTGGGCCTCGCAAGATGACGCCAGCGAGAGAGTGAAACTGTACCGTCAGCGCTTGAAGCAGGACCCAGAAAGATATCGATTGTACCTCCACAAAGCCTCTATCAGATCCTCCAGAAGAAGGCAGAGAATGGCAAATGCAATGAAACCGCGCACATAAGAAGCTGACATTGATAACTGTCATCTTTTACTCAAGTGTGTGTTATTAGTAACAGTATATGACATCCATACACACCTGTCAGTTTTATCTTTTTGTGTTATTTTCTTTGTCTTTTCCCCCCCCCCTCTTTATTTTTTTTTTTTTGTCTAATTTGTGCTCACAAATGGTGACAAAATGGGCGGTCTCTTGATTCTTGATAAAGAATTGTGAATGAATGAGGTGAATCAGTGTTTATGCTTCTTTTTAGAGGACAGTGAAAATGCACCATCCATTGTTTCCTTTTTTTCAAAGGTCTTCACAAAATGTAAAGTAAAAAGGTTCACAAAGCCACTAGTTTGAGAGATGTATACCACTGCATAAAAGGTTGGGTAGCAAGTACAATGAGTCGGTGCTGTCCGTGTATGGGTTCTATCCCAATTGGAGGACAGCCTTCCAGATTTATACTACTGCATGAAAGGTTGGGCAGCAGCAAGTACAGTGAGTCAGTACTTCGTGCGTATAGGTAATACCCCGATGGGGGGCCCAGCCTTCACCTCAGGTCTGTTGTGGATCTGTCCCCTGTCAGTCCCAGCCCTTGATATCACCTTGAATACACTGGCCATTCACATCGTTTGAACAAGTATTTGTTTTTATGACAGAACATTGAATCCTGCTTTGACCTTTTCAAAGACAGAAGATGCCTGTTTATGTCAAGAAAAAAGAGATGACAAGAAAAAACAAACTAACCGACTACAAAACAATGCGCGCGCGCGCGCGCGCGCACACACACACACACACACACACACACACACACACACACACACACACACACACACACACACACACACACACACACACACACACACACACACACACACACACACACACGTGGTAGATTACCTTGGGGCTTCTGAGCTGTAGATTAACCATGAACACAGGCCAAACACAGCTGGCCAAGTAGCTTCGGCCACACTTTGAGTATAATTAAAAACTCCTCACGTAAGAGTTGAAAAAAAACAACAAAGAATTACCATAATTTTGTTATGGTATTTCAAGCACATCTCTTAGCTTACAGTTAGAAACAAAAGGGCATATAATCACAAGGAAATTTCAGCTGGTAACCAAGAAGAAGCTGATGGTTTTTTTTTTTGTTTTTTCGGTAATAATGTCCTTCCATCATCTGAGGTACTTCACTGTACATGGTGAAGAATGGCCCATGTTCCATACCTCCCTAGCAACCAAGTAAAGGCTTGCATCGCAAGCAGAATGCACTAATCCTTCAAAGATGTTACGATTGAATGACCTTGCATATTTGCCAAACTGAACCGCGTTGATTCCCTCACATGTGCCATATCAGTATGTACACAAGAGATCAACACATCATATCCAAAAAATGCTACAGGTCTGCTCAAAAGCCAAGTCTGTTGAATGAAGAACTTTCGTTACTTATGAGGCTTAAGTACAACCAGGAAAGAGAGAGAAGGACCTAGACAAATGACCAGCCTAAATGGATCGTACCACATCTTAGAGAAGAAAAAAATGTCTGGACAGGACTCCAGCCATATTGATTGATGTCAGGTGTGTTCACGATGTATGGACTCAAACCATATAGATTGATGTCAGGTGTGTTTACGGTGTATGGACTCAAACCATAGATTGATGTCAGGTGTGTTCACGATGTATGGACTCAAATCATATAGATTGATGTCAGGTGTGTTCGTGGTGTATGACTCAAACCACATAGATTGATGTCAGGTGTGTTCACGATGTATGGATTCAAACCATACTGATTGATGTCGGGTGTGTTCACGATGTATGGACTCAAACAATAATGATTGATGTCAGGTGTGTTCATGATGTATGGACTCAAACCATACTGATTGATGTCAGGTGTGTTCACGATGTATGGACTCAAACCACACTGATTGGTGTCAGGTGTGTTCATGATCTGTGGACTCCCACACTACTGATTGATGTCACATGTGTTTATGATGTATGGACTCAAACCATACTGATTGATGTCAGGTGTGTTCATGATCTGTGGACTCAAACCACACTGATTGATGTCAGGTGTGTTCACGATGTATGGACTCAAACCATACTGATTGATGTCAGGTGTGTTCACGATGTATGAACTCAAACCATACTGACAGATGTCAGTGTGTTCACGATGTATGGACTCAAACCATATAGATTGATGTCAGGTGTGTTCACGATGTATGGACTCAAACTATACTGATTGATGTCAGGTGTGTTCACGATGTATGGACTCAAACCATATAGATTGATGTCAGGTGTGTTCATGATGTATAGCTTATGGACCATACTGATTGATGTCAGGTGTGTTCATGGTGTATGGACTCAAACCATACTGATTGATGTCAGGTGTGTTCGTGGTGTATTGACTGGAACCACACTGATTGATGTCAGGTGTGTTCATGATCTGTGGACTCAAACCACACTGATTGATGTCAGGTGTATTCATGATGTATGGACTCAGACCATACTGATTGATGTTAGGTGTGTTCATGGTGTATGGACTCAAACCATACAGATTGATGTCATGTGTGTTCATGGTGTATGGACTCAAACCATACAGATTGATGTCAGATGTGTTCATGGTGTATGGACTCAAACCATACAGATTGATGTCAGGTGTGTTCATGGTGTATGGACTCAAACCATACTGATTGATGTCAGGTGTGTTCACGATGTATGGACTCAAACCACACTGATTGGTGTCAGGTGTGTTCACGATGTATGGACTCAAACCATACTGATTGATGTCAGGTGTGTTCACGATGTATGGACTCAGACTATACTGATTGATGTCAGGTCTCTTGAAATGTCGTAACAGGTGATGTTGGCAGTGTGTTTGTTTGTTTGTTTGTTTTTTTTTCGGCGTGAATGAAAAATTGTCAGAGTGTTAACCATTTCATTTTCGTGAAATCCTTCTCAACATGACTGCTTCTAGTTCAGGTCTTTAGAAGCAGCAATATTTATTGAATTAGTATTTTTTAGATTCTGTGTGCCAACGATACCCTGTGCCGCCACCACCACCACTACCACCAACTTGGAAAAAAACATAATGTACATGCTCTGTTTTTCCTTCTTCCTGAAATTAAAGTCTGCATACACATAAACATACAACAAATTTCTGTAATAAACACTGGAACACTTAAAACACCCTTTTCTTAGATTGATGTCACACACTTTTTCAGAAGTTTTAGACAGCAAGTGTGTGTGTGTGTGTGTGTGTGTGTGTGTGTGTGTGTGTGTGTGTGTGTGAAGATGTCTATATCTATATCTGCTTTTAATATCTCATTCTATTCAGGTAGGGAGGAGCAAGTTCTTGGTCAAAAGAAATTTAGCATTGCTGGACATGTTCCTCTTTTAGGTGAAGAAACCATGGGGTGCCTTTGTGGTCTGTAGGGCTATGCAAAACGTGATAGGATTTAAATTCGAGTGAAAATTCCATGGGGTGCTTTGTGATCTGTAGGGCATGTACAGCGTGATAGGGTTTGATTTTAAGGTGAAGAAGCCGTGGGGGTGCTTTGTGGTCTGTAGGGCTATGCACAACGTGATAGGATTTGATGTTAAGGTGAAGAAGCCATGGGGGTGCCTTTGTGGTCTGTAGGGCTATGCACAACGTGATAGGATTTGATGTTAAGGTGAAGAAGCCATGGGGGTGCCTTTGTGGTCTGTAGGGTTATGCACAACGTGATAGGATTTGATTTTTAGGTGAAGAAGCCATGGGGGTGCCTTTGTGGTCTGTAGGGCTATGCACAACGTGATAGGATTTGATTTTTAGGTGAGGAAGCCATTGGGGTGCCTGTGGTCTGTAGGGTTATGCACAACGTGATAGGATTTGATTTTTAGGTGAAGAAGCCATTGGGGTGCCTTTGTGGTCTATAGGGTTATGCACAACGTGATAGGATTTGATTTTTAGGTGAAGAAGCTATGGGGGTGCCTTTATGGTCTGTAGGGCTATGCACAACGTGATAGGATTTGATTTTAAGGTGAAGAAGCCATGGGGGTGCCTTTGTGGTCTGTAGGGCTATGCACAACGTGATAGGATTTGATTTTTAGGTGAAGAAGCTATGGGGGTGCCTTTGTGGTCTGTAGGGCTATGCACAACGTGATAGGATTTGATTTTAAGGTGAAGAAGCCCATGGGGGTGCCTTTGTGGTCTGTAGGGTTATGCATAACGTGATAGGATTTGAGTTTAGTTGAAGGTGAAGAATATGCACAACGTGATAGGATTTGATTGTTAGGTGGAGAAGCCATTGGGGTGCCTTTGTGGTCTGTAGGGCTATGCACTACGTGATAGGATTTGATTTTTAGGTGAAGAAGCCATGGGGGTGCCTTTGTTGTCTGTAGGGCTATGCACAACGTGATAGGATTTGATTTTTAGGTGAAGAAGCCATGGGGGTGCCTTTGTGGTCTATAGAGTTATGCACAACGTGATAGGATTTGATTGTTAGGTGAAGAAGCCATTGGGGTGCCTTTGTGGCCTGTAGGGCTATGCACAAGGTGATAGAATTTGATTTTAAGGTGAAGAAGCTATGGGGGTGCCTTTATGGTCTGTAGGGCTATGCATAACGTGATAGGATTTGATTTTAAGGTGAAGAAGCCATGGAGGTGCCTTTGTGGTCTGTAGGACTATGCACAGCGTGATAGGATTTGATTTTTAGGTGAAGAAGCCATGGGGGTGCCTTTGTGGTCTGTAGGGTTATGCACAACGTGATAGGATTTGAGTTTAAGGTGAAGAAGCCATGGGGTGCCTTTTGTGGTCTGTAGGGCTATGCACAGCGTGACAGGATTTGAGTTTAAGGTGAAGAAGCCATGGGGGTGCCTTTGTGGTCTATAGGGTTATGCACAACGTGATAGGATTTGATTTTTAGGTGAAGAAGCCATGGGAATTCCATTGTAGTGTATAGGGCTATGCACAACGTGATAGGATTTGATTTTTTAGGTGAAGAAGCCATGAGGTGCTTTGTAGTCAGTAGCGCTATGCACAACGTGATATAGGATTTAATTTTAGGTGAAGAAGCCATGGGGTGCCTTTGTGGTCTATAGGGCTATGCACAACGTGATAGGATTTGAGTTTAGGTGAAGAAGCCATGGGTGTCATTGTGTGGTCAGTAGGGCAATCCCTTAGATTTGTCCTCTTGTGAATAAATCCAAATTATGGACAAGTACATACATAAGCAGAATTTTAGTCAAAAATGGCTACTTTACTATCGTGCCCTTGGCATATAGTTAGATCAGTTCATAAATTAAGGCTGAATACTTGGAACACTAAATATTCTCATGGGATTATTGTGTCTGCAGAGAAAACATTTCTGTGCATCATCTTTTGTTTGAAATGCTCAGTGTTGACCTCGGTCTGTCAGGAGAAAGGTATTGAGATGAATAACTTTGATGATGTCAGTACTGTCTTATGTGGTTCATATGTTGCTGAAATTGCCTGGTTATTTCGCAGTCACAGACTGCAAATTTTTTATAAAGATCAATAATATATTGCGTTCCACTGCGGTATTTCACTTATGTAAATACGCATATATCAGATGTGGGTTTGAAAGTACTAGCATGGATGATAAGTTGAGTAGGGATGGGTTTTTTGTTTGTTTGTTTTTTTTTAAAGTGTCTAATATCATCTGCCGATGAAAAGACATTAAATAAATCACTGAACTGGGCTTTGCACAACATGATATGATTTAATTTTAGGGTGAGGCAAATACCTGTGACAATGAGACAGTAACAAGGATGGTTTTCACACACTGATTTCAGTTCTTCAGAGAGCAACAGACTCGAAGGGACGTTTCACCAACGCTGAGCGCTGTCGTCGGTATAGAGCTCGTCTCAAACAGGATCCTCATCGACTGTATATGTATCGGAGACAGGCGGCCGTCAGGAATAAGAGATACCAGGAAGAAAGAAAAAGAAAACTTGAGCATTCGGCATCAAGGTACCTGGATGTTGAAAGAGAAGTGGGCGTTGACACCTGGCATCACATGACCCCAAACAGATGTGAATAGTGACAACTGGCAACACACACACGATCAACAGATGTGAGTGGTGACACCTGGCAACACGTGATCCAAAACATGTGAATAGTGACACCTGGCAACACATGACCCGAAACAGATATGAATGTGACACCTGGCAACACGCGACCCAAACAGATGTGAATGGTGACACCTGGTAACACATTACCCAAAACGGATGTGAATGGTGACACCTGGCAATACATGACCCAAAACAGATGTGAAAGGTGACCCCTGGCAACACATGACCCGAAACAGATGTGAATGGTAACACCTGGCAACACATGACCCACAATAGATGTGAATAGTGACACCTGGCATCACATGACCCAAAACAGATGTGAATGGTGACACCTGGCAACACATGACCCAAAACAGATGTGAATGGTTACACCTGACAACACATCATCCAGAACACAGATGCGAATGGCTACACCTGGCAACAATGACCGTAAAACAGATGTGAATAGGGACACCTGGCAACAGATGACTGACAACATGTGAATGGGCGACACCTGGCAACTCATGACTGAAAGTAGATGTGTATAGTGACACCTGGCAACTCATACTTAAAACAGATGTGAATGGTGGCACACCTGGCAACACATGACCCAAACAGATGTGAATGGTGACACCTGGCAACAAATGACCCAAAACAGATGTGAATGGTGACACCTGGCAATACATGACCCAAAACAGATGTGAAAAGTGACATCTGGCAACACATGACCCGAAACAGATGTGAATAGTGATACCTGGCAACACATGACCCACAATAGATGTGAATAGTGACACCTGGCATCACATGACCCAAAACAGATGTGAATGGTGGCAACTCATAACCCAAAACAGATGTGAATGGTGACACCTGGCAACACATGACCCAAAACAGATGTGAATGGTGACACCTGGCAACAATGACCTTAAAACAGATGTGAATGGGCGAGACCTGGCAACTCATGACTGAAAGCAGATGTGTATAGTGACACCTGGCAACACATACTTAAAACAGATGTGAATGGTGACACTTGGCAACACATGACCCGGAACAGATGTGAATGGTGACACAGATGTGCAGCGAGCACATGTTGACCTGACCAGACCCCTGTCAATCACATGGAGGCTGTCCCCACACCCACACATTGCACAGCACGTAAACGTGAACAGTTTTGTTGCAACTGTGATGTTAAAGGTTTAGCTTCTTTATTTTTTGAAGATATGTTTTGGAAGAGAAAGGAATGAAGAGATGCACAAAATGAACAATAATGTGTTTGAAGAAGGACAAATCAGAGTGAAAATCTGTAAAAATCTTGTTAATGAAATTTAAAGGTAATAATTAAAAAGTATTAAATTTAAAACACTGAGTATGGGATTATACTTAACATGATGGGTTCAGGGGGAATGTAGTTTTCTGGTGGTGGTCATAAATAGCAAGGCAAATCCAGACAAATCCGGACATCTGTGTGTGTGTGTGTGTGCGGCTGGCTTGGAAAGGGGAGTGTGTGTGTGTGTGTGTGTGTGTGTCCATGTGTGTGTGTGTGTGTGTGTGTGTGTCAAGCTCACAGATTGGGGGCAGTTGTGCATGTCCTTTACTAGGTGAGAGGTTAGCTGGGGACTGGCCGCTCGATGAGAACGCTGCAGAACAGGACAAGAGATTCACGAAAAGAATGACTGTTCATGCGCAGAGAGAGATCGTACGTGCAGACTTGTTTGTCAGTGATGTGATGACTCATTCAACCAGCGTGCTGAGAACTCTGCAGTGGGCATTCTCACCGTGTGACATCGTACATCAGTTACGTGTTTAGTGGACTGGAGTGTTGGAGATGTTTCATGTGTGGACGTGGGGAACACAGCGTGTCTTGTGTACTAGGGACTGTGAAAAGAGACCAAGAAGAGTGGAATGGTTGGTGTGTTGGACTGATGGCTTCGGCTCTGAAGGCTTCAATCACATTAACAAGGAGAGGATGCTGCCATCAGTATCATTTGCTCTGTAACACAGATATAGACGAAGAAGAGAATGTTAACTGGTGTAAATAAGAGAGTATATAATTGCTGTGTAAAACACATGTAAGAGTCCAAGAAAAAAAAAAAACACGTTAACCGGTGTACATGATAGAGTATCCTTTGCTCTGTAAACACAGATAGACCAAGAGGACAATGTTAACTGGTGTACATGATAGAATATCATTTGCTCTGTAAACACAGATAGACCGAGAAGAGAATGTTAACTGTTCCTGGTAAACGCAGGTGCTGTTTTTCTTTCTGAAAGTTGTTCTGATACTCTCGTTAAGTTTTTAAAAAAATCTTGCTCTTTAGGTTACTGCTCTTTCCCCTTTACCACTGTCCTACTGTCTCTGTCTCTCTCTCTCTCTCTCTGTCTTTCTGCCTGTCTCTCTCTCTCTCTCTCTCTCTCTCTCTCTCTCTCTCTCTGTCGCTGTCTCTGTCTGTCTCATTCTCTGTCTCGCAAAAGAAACTGGACAAAAAAACAAACCCCATCATGTGGGAAGATGTTGTGGCAGGTTTGATGGAACGTCAGAAGCCCATGCACTTAGAAGAAGGTGGCAGTTTGTATCTGTCGTGGCATGTGTACAACTGAGCATGTCCAGTCGTGCGCTTGTGTGCTCTCTCTAACTCTCTCTCTCTCTTTCTCGCGCTCTCTCTCTCTCTCTCTCTCTCTCTCTCTCACACTCACACACACTCACAAAAACTCTCTGTCTCTGCTTCTGTCTCTCTCTCTCTCTCTCTCTCTCTCTCTCTCTCTCTCTCTCTCTCTCACACACACACACACACACACACACACACACACACACACACACACACACACACACACACACACACACACACACAACAACACACACACACGCACACCCACAACACACACGCACACTCTCACACCTACACTCTCTCTCTCTCTCTCTTTTTACACACACACACACACACACACACACACACACACACACACACACACACACACACTTCTTCATGTATCGGATATAATTGTGATGTTGCTATAGACAACACAAACTGGGTGATATCTTAAGGAAAAAAAAAAACGTGGTCAACGATATTGAAAGTGTTCATTGAGCACTGTCGACCATGGACATTGGTCGGAAAGCTGGAGGCCAAAACAGGACAGCAGTGTGTTCCGGTCTGACACAAAACAAAACGCTATGCTCTTAAGTAACTACTCAGTTGCCCATCATACAGAAGAGGGAAGAATTCCATGAATACTAGTTCTGAACGGAATATTTAACGCTGCTTTCAGAATGGCCAGATGCTTACGGACAAGCCAGACCAACGCCTATTCGAAGACCACTGTCCAATGCAGAACTGTGCCGGCGTTACCGTGCTCGACTGCGACAGGATCCCGAAAGATACCACCGCCAGAGAGTGATCAATGCGCTCCGGTGTAAACGTTACCGTGAAAGCTCCAACAGAAACAGTGACAGCAGCGGACAGAACCCACTGGGATGAGCGAAGGGCTGTCTAAGGAAGTGACTCTGAACTGACAGAGAGAGACGGGTTGTTACTACTGCGGAAGTTGGGTTGAGAATCAGTCACCCTCTCTAGATGGCAAGATCAGAAAGACGCCCATCTATCACGTTTTAAGTCTTCTCATGAGAAAAAAAAACTCATACGTACCACGTTAGAAAGTGAAGTGAGAAAGGCATGCACTTATCACTGTAGGTGAGGTAAGGAAGACTCCTACTTACCTCTTTTAAGGGTCTCTTAGAAATACTCTACTTACCACTGTTGAGGATCACTTACAAAGAAATATTCTTACGTACCATGTTTTAGGATCTCTTAGAAAGAAATATTGCCCACTTACCACTGTAGAAGTTAGGGTGAAGAGATTCGTGCTCACCGCTGTGAAGGGTCTCTAAGAAATACTTCTGCTCTTCTTCTTTCTTTAAACATCCACCATCATCTTTTTGATGGTTCTGATGTGTGTAAAAACTGGGGGTTTCCGCAAGGATGTTGACCGAGACATGTAGGACTGGTAGTAGCGGGGGAAGGGGGGGGGGGGTGATTTGTGGGGTGGGGGGGTGGGTGTTTGTAGGGGAAGGGGTATTGGGGGGGGGGGGGGAGGGCGCTGGTTGGTCAAATTTGGACTTGAAACACTGCACTGAGGTTGAGGAAAGAACCTCAGGAGGCAGGCTTTCCAGTCCCTGACAGTCCTCGGGAAGAAAGAAAACTTCCGGTAATGGGCTTTGCAAGCAGGGAGGAGATATGTCTCCCCGTGAGACTGTTTTGTAGACCATTGCTGGGGTATTTGGTGTGGGCCTGAATGGGGTGTTTATGCTAACCTCTTCACGATGGTATTTGAAGAAGGTGGTCAGGCTTGCTGCTCTTCTTGTCTGCTAGAGTGGACCACTGTAGATGTGTCAGCATGGAATCGACATTTGAGGTGTGACGGTGGCGGTTCACAACCCATCGAGCTGCACAGCGTTGGACTTTTTCCCATGTTGCTGATGTTTTTTAGGCAGTATAGGGGTCCCAAACAGGTGAGGCATATTCTAGAGTGGGGTGAGCTAGGGCCTTGTAGGCAGTTTCCTTGATGTTAATGGAGCCTACTCTCAGGTTTCGCCTGAGGAACCCTAAGGTCTTGTTTGCCCTGTTTGTTATATTAGAGATGTGGGTGTCCCAGCTAAGATCTTGGGAAATGGTGACCCCCAGATACTTTGTCTCTTCAGTTCTTTTGAGATTTTGGCCATGGAGATGCTATGTGCCAGTCGGTGTGTTTTTCTTCCTGGAGACGTGGAGGGCTTGACACTTGTCTGGGTGGAAGGACATTTTCCATTTTGTTTCTTCCCAGGCTGCCATGTGGTCCAGGTCCTGTTGTAGCTTCCTTCGGTCTTGGGGGGAAGCTACAGTTCTGTGGCAGAGAGTGTGTCATCTGCAAAGAGCCGTGTTGTTGAGGAGAGTTGTTCAGGGAGGTCGTTTATGTAGAGGAGAAAAAGGGCTGGGCCCAGGACTGATCCCTGGGGGACACCTGACTCTACTGAGATGGCCTTTGAAGAGGCTCCATCAACAACCACCGCCTGCTGTCGGTTTGCCAGGAAGTTCTTTATCCATTCATGGACCTGGCCAGTGATCCCGTAATGTCGAAGCTTGTGGATTAGAAAGGAGTGGCAGACTTTGTCAAAGGCTTTTGAGAAATCCATCACTAATACGTCTGATTGTTTTCCCCCTTTTCCATATTGTAGGATAGCTCGTCCACAAGCCCCAGCAGTTGGCTTTCACAGGATCTGCCTCGCTGGAAGCCATGCCGTTCCTCACGCAGGATGTTGTTTGCCTCTGCAAATCCCATAATTGTGCTTACTACAATGTGCTCTAGGATTTAGCATGCACACTCGTGAGGGAGATGGGGCGATAGTTTTCAGGCCTGTATCGTTCACCCTTCTTGAACACAGGTGAGATGTTTGCCCTTCCCAGTCTTTTGGTACAATGCCTGTATTTATGGAGGACTGGAAGAGAAGCGTTAGAGCTGGGCCAGTTTCATCACCAATTTCCTTCAGGAGGCGAGGGGTGATTCCGTCTGGTCCAGGGGCTTTGCTCGGGTCCAGGCCTTTTAACACTTTTCTGACTTCTGCTACTGAGATGTAGATGTGATGGCATGTAGGTCCTTCAGGCTCTGTGCTCATGTCAGTCCAGGACTCAAATTCCTCTGGTAAACAGGACAGTTTGCTGCTGAATGCTTACTGAAACTGTGCATTCAGTATTTCTGCCTTTTCCTTAGCTTCAGTAACTAGCTTACCAGCTACTTTCAGTGGAGAGACACTGGCTGCTTCCGTGCGCTGGGACTTGATGTATGACCAGAATGATATCTTCATTCCAGACTTTGTTTTTCTCGGGCTGTCAGAGATCAGGTTTTCAGTATAGGACCAGTAGGCTCTACGGAGTCTGCGCTGAACTTGGTGTTTGAGGACTCTGACTTTGGGAGTGAATTTTTTCATCTCCAGTCTTTTTCCATCTTTTATACAGTTTGTCTCTCCTCTTGATCAACTTCTTGGTGTAGTACTCCACCCATGGCTTGCTGTTCTTTGGTCGGAGAGTAGTGACTGGGATGTGTGCCTCGACAGCCGAGTGGAGCTTTTCCCTTCAGCTCTGCCCAGATTTTCTCTGGGTTGCTTTGATCAGTATTCTTTGACGTGATGTCATTTGACAGCTGTGTCATAGCTTTACGTAGATTTGGCCAGTCGGCTTTGTTGTACGTAAGCAGGCCTTTGGGTCTGCTTTTGGTGGACTGGATGAGTTTGCAATTCCATGTATGGGATGTCAT
The DNA here is from genome assembly GCA_016801955.1 of Conus betulinus. NCBI lineage: Eukaryota > Metazoa > Mollusca > Gastropoda > Neogastropoda > Conidae > Conus > Conus betulinus. The sequence goes on along the minus strand of JADBJO010000563.1, from coordinate 294,754 downwards.
GGTCTGAGAGACCTGGCATGCTTTCAACCCTAGTACTACTGAGGGGTGATTTGTGATGAACAGATCAAGGGTGTTTTCTCCTCTTGTAGGAAAGGTCACCATCTTTTCCAGGCCGAGGTCTTGGATGGTGTCAATGAAAGTATGGTTGAGGACTGGGTACTGGAAGTGAACTTCAGTCTAACATTGGCCCAGTCCATGGCTGGGAAATTGAGATCCCCACCGATAACAACATGAGCTCCAGTGGCCACAGCTCGTTGGGCAGATATCTCGAATCTGTCTTGACTGTCTGCATCGTTGGTATCACGCTTGTAGTAGGATGCGACGAGGAGCTGTCTTGCGCCCTTGAGTGCTTATCCCTTTAGAAGATGGGACAAGAAATACTCTTATGTATCACTTTAGAAGCTGGGATTAGAAAGACGTCTGCTTTACTTTTGAAGCTTGTGTGAAACAGATTTTTTTTTACCATAGTGGAAGATAGAATAACAAAGACTTCTAGTGATCACTTGCGGGTAGAATAACAAGACTACTATTGATCACATGTGGAAAGAATAAAGACATCAATGGATCATTTGTGGGTAGAATAAAAGAGTGCTATTGAGCACTTGTGGATAGAATAACAAAGACAGACTCCTAGTGATCACTTGTGGGTAGAATAACGAAGACTACTATTGATCACTTGTGGGTAGAATAACAAAGATTTCTATTGATCACTTGTGGGTACAATAACAAACAAACGTCTAGTGATTACTTGTGGATAGAAATAACAAAGACTTCAAGGAATCACTTGTGGGTAGAATAACAAAGACGTCTAGTGATCACTTGTGGGTAGAATAGCAAAGACTTCTAGTGATCAGTTTGGGTAGGTAGAGAAATAGCAAAGGTTTCTAGTGATCACTTGTGGGTAGAATTACAAAGACTTTTTAGTGATCATTTGTGGGTAGAATAGCAACGACTTCTAGTGATCACTTGTGGGTAGAATAACAAAGACTTTTTAGTGATCATTTGAGGGTTTGAGGGTAGAATAGCAACGACTTCTAGTGATCACTGGTGGGTAGAATAACAAAGACGTTTAGTGATCATTGTGTGGTAGAATACAAAGACTTCTAGTGATCGCTTGTGGGTACAATAACAAAGACTTCTAGTGATCACTTGTGGGTAGAATAACAAAGACGTTTAGTGATCATTTGTGGGTAGAATAGCAAAGATTTCTAGTGATCACATGTGGGTAGAATAACAAAGACTTCTAGTGATCACTTGTGGGTAGAATAACAAAGACTTAGTAGTCATTTGTGGGTAGAATAGCAAAGACTTCTAGTGATCACTTGTGGGTAGAATAGCAAAGACTTCTAGTGATCACTTGTGGGTAGAATAGCAAAGACTTCTAGTGATCACTTGTGGGCAGAATAACAAACATGTCAAGTGATCACTTTTGGGTAGAATAGCAGACTTCTGGTGATCACTTGTGGGTAGAATAGCAAATACTTCTAGTGATTACTTGTGGATAGAATAACAAAGACTTCTAGGAATCACTTGTGGGTAGAATAACAAAAACACGTCTAGTGATCATTTGTGGGTAGAATAACAAAGACTTCTAGTGATCACTTGTGGGTAGAATAGCAGACTTCTAGTGATCATTTGTGGGCAGAATAACAAACACGTCTAGTGATCACTTGTGGGTAGAATAGCAAAGACTTCTAGTGATCACTTGTGGAAGTAGGGCTGAAGGTAACTGTCAAAACTTGATCGAAGAGAAGGTGACACACTAGCATTCAGTTGAATAACTCAGGCTGAATATAGAGTTTGGAGGTAGAGGGAATAACTTAGGCTGAATATAGAGTTTGGAGGTGGGGGAATAACTCAGCCTGAAGATAGAGTTTGGAGGTAAGGGGGGATAACTTAAGCTTAACATAGAATTTGGAGAAATGGGGAATAACTTAGGCTGAATATAGAGTTTGGAGGAAGGGGGAATAACTCAGGCTGCATGTAGAGTTTGGAGGTAGGGGTAATAGGTTCGGCTGAATATAGTTTGGAGGTAGGGGGAATAACTCAGGCTGAATATAGCGTTTGGAGGTAGGGGGAATAACGTATACTGAATATAGAGTTTGTAGGCAGGGGGAATTACTCAGGCTGAATATAGAGTTTGGAGGTAGGGGGGAATCGTTTGTGAAGGAGATGAGGACTAACTGCATAGACTAGTTTGTTTGACTTCCGAAGTTTGTATCCTTTTGGTGAAATCTCCAGACAACAAATGAAGTAGCTTTTTTTTCTTTGTTACATGTGACTGAACTTGACACAAAATGATTAATTTCTTATGTGATCTTTCTCTGTGAAAATGTGTTATATCTGTATTTGTTCATATGAAGTCAACAAAAAATGCAAAATGTTGATGCATTTTGATTGAATAGTTTATTCTTGGTTGTTTTTATTATCAGGCAAAAGTGATTCTAGAAAAGGAAGCCAGCATGTCCAGTTTCCAGTTCTACTAAAAACAAGACAAATCACCCTAAAGCAATCCCAAAAAAAAATCTTGCTAAAAATAGCATAATATGTATTGCTTTAGAACCTGCACAGAATAAAGCAGCCCCAGCAAATTGTCTCTGTCAGTCTGTCTATCTGTCCGTCTGTTGTTCCCCCCCCCCCCCCCCCTCTCTCTCTCTCTCTCTTGTAGTAAATCACTTTTTGCCCCATTCACTCTGTGAATTTGGCGTTCTGCCTGTAAAAACAGAAGATCAACAGCCTGCTGGCAGAGGACACCTTCATCTGAATTTGTTCCAAGTGGGGCCACTGCCTTTTACAGGGGGATTCCACTGCCCACAAAGCCCCTTTCTAGGGGTCCAGTTCCACTGACACCTTCATTTCCCTGTCTGAATCAGTTTCCCCTTCCACTCCACTGCCCACCTGCCCTTTTCCCTGTCTGGTCAGTCCACTGCCCACCTGCCCTTTCCCTGTCTGGTCAGTCCACTGCCCACCTGCCCTTTTCCCTGTCTGGTTCTTCCACTGCCCACCCCCCTTCTGTCTGGTAGCCGTCTGTCCAGTCCACACTTTCCCAATCCCCTTCCTTGTTCCCCTTCCCCTCCCTTCTTCCCCTTTCCCTGTTCATGTTATCCCACCTGCCCTTTCCCTGTCTGGTCAGTCCACTGCCCACCTGCCCTTTCCCTGTCTGGTCAGTCCACTCCCACCCTGTTAGAACCTGCACTTTCCCTGTCTGGTCAGTCCACTGCCCACACTCTGTGCCCTTTCCCCTGTCTGGTCAGTCCACTGCCCACTGCCTTTTCCCTGTCTGGTCAGTCCACTGCCCACCTGCCCTTTTTCCCTGTCTGGTCAGTCCACTGTCCACTGCCCACCTGCCCTTTCCCTGTCTGGTCAGTCCACTGCCCACCTGCCCCACTTCCCTTTCTGTCTGGTCAGTCCACTGCCCACTGCCCTGTCTGGTCACCTGCCCACCTGCCCTTTCCCTGTCTGGTCAGTCCACTGCCCACCTGCCCCTTTCCCTGTCTGGTCAGTCCACTGCCCACCTGCCCTTTCCCTGTCCAGTTTGCCCACCTGCCCTTTTCCCTGTCTGGTCAGTCCACTGCCCACCTGCCCTTTCCCTGTCTGGTCAGTCCACTGCCCACCTGCCCTTTCCCTGTCTGGTCAGTTCACTGCCCACCTGCCGTTTCCCTGTCTGGTCAGTCACTGCCCACCTGCCCTTTCTCTCTCTCTGGTCAGTCCACTGCCCACCTTTTTCCCTGTCTGGTCAGTCACACTGCCCACCTGCCCTTTCCCTGTCTGGTAAGTCCACTGCCCACCTGCCCTTTCCCTGTCTGGTCAGTCCACTGCCCACCTGCCCTTTCTCTCTCTGGTCAGCCCACTGCCCACCTGCCGTTTCCCTGTCTGGTCAGTCCACTGCCCACCTGCCCTTTCCCTGTCTGGTAAGTCCACTGCCCACCTGCCCTTTCCCTGTCTGGTTAGTCCACTGCCCACCTGCCCTTTCCCTTTATGATTTAGATGCTTTTGACATTTTTGCGTTAATTTTCGATTTTTTTTTTATGAGGACAGGATGAAACACACACACACACACACACACACACACACACACACACACACACACACACACACACACACACACACACATCTTATTATTTATAACCTTCAATACAAATAATTTTTACTTGACTTCACACCACACACGCACGAACGCATGCACCACGCACACACGCGCGCATGCACACACACACACACGCACGTACGAACGCACGCACTATAGCGCCTATCCTCGGTCACAGACCAAGCTCTAAGCGCTTTCCAGTAAACACACTACCCTCACTCACTCAACGGGCTGCCTACCCAGGTAGAGCCGGCCGAAGAGTAGCCTACTGGCGCTCATTCAGTCGTTTTTCGTACCATTCAAATATCAGTCACTCATTTTCATTTATCTCATTTATTCCTCCAGTTTCTCACATAGGATGCATGCGATGTTTATACGTGTCCTCCATTTTCACCGGTACACGATGGCACACGATAACAGTAAGTGACAATTTTTGTGGCTTGGTAAGAAATACCAGGCGGCTATCTTCAATCTACATCAATTTTGTCAGGGCAGCGGGGAAATCCCCCTGCTCTTTTCGATTTTCAACTGCCGTGGGTTCTTTACGTGTGCAGGGGGCCAGGAAGCACACGGGTCTGACTCGCTTATAGTCCCCATCCGATGGACCTGACGTTCAGTTCGATTTGTCATTCAAACTGGGAAAGAAAGGACGAGAAAGGCAGGGCTCGAACCCACACACTTCTCATACGTTGGATTGCCAGGCGAACATCTTAACCACTCTGCCACGCCTCCTGTGTGCTCTTTTGCTTGAAGCACGGAAAAGCAATTTTACAGAGAGGGGGTGCGCGTGACAAAGGGGTGAGATGGATGCTTTTCCGTACTTCGTGCAGAAGAGAACAGGTGTGTGTGTGTGTGTGTGTGTGTGTGTGTGTGTGTGTGTGTGTGTGTGTGTGTGTGTGTGTGTGTGTGTGTGTGTGGGATATTGTCTTGGCAATTCCATACAGTTCCAGACATCTGGAGCATTCTCATTGTTGGACAAGACATTTCAGGAGACTCCCAAAGGTCATCACCCACTTGGTTTGCTTATGGAGCCAAGATTAGCCGATGAATTAATGTAAAGATGTTTGCAAAGGAAACAGTGAAGGCTGTGTCATCCTGTCCTGTATTCCACCTCTCTAATCATGTTGGTCACTAGTTTGATTTAAAAAGAAACGGTATTAGTTCCGCCACAGGATACAGACAAACAGATTAAAGGACAAAAGACGATGCATTTCGACTTCATGGGTCTTCTTCAGGCAAAAACAAACAACATTCAGGACAATGAAAACGAAGTCTAATTTGAGTCAAACCAGGGACCCTGTAACAATCTGATCACGAACACGCACTCTTCTGTCAATTGATATATGTCATTGAAACCACAGCGCCAATAAAAAACAAAAGAAAAAAAAAAACGCAAATTCCATATTGATTAATGGAATGGCAACATGTGAGGAACGAGCTAAGTTTGACCAAAGGACATCATCAGCCACTCATTCCGTGTTATCAACTGCATCGGAAAAGAAGTACCAACCAAAGAATGGGCTCTTTGAGCTTTGGGAAAAAAAGCATATTCCATGAAATGGATTTAATATATACCTTTTACACACAGAGGGGTGGTCCAGGGAGATTCATGGTTTTGGAGCCCCTCACCCCCTTCCCCACGAGAGAGAGAGAGAGAGAGAGAGAGAGAGAGAGAGAGAGAGAGAGAGAGAGAGAGAAAGAAGAAGAAGATGAAGACAACAGATAAAGATTTTGTTTAAACACACACTTTTTAAATCGTGACATTGTCTTCCTGAATGGCGTTTTTGTAAGATGTGTGTGGGGGTAAGACACTGAACAGGATGGGACGTCCCTATATGACTGCATGTAACATAATTTTCGCATATTATTAGCCTCCTCCCCCCCCCCCCCCCCCCCCCCCCCCCCCCCCCCCCCCCCCCCCCCCCCCCCCCCCCCCTTCCCCCCCCCCCCCCCCCCCCCCCTGCTTCTGCTAAAATTTTGAACTCTATAAAATGAGAACATGGCCGCTCCTTTCTCCACCCCCTTCCGATCCCGCTGACACAAAGCGTCTGAGCCATTCCTTCAAGGAGAGCGTCAAACATCCTTGGAAACCCAGCCGCCCAGAAAGACGTGATCCAGGTCGTGAAGCAACATCTGAAGTTGTGTTCATCTCAGGCCTCCGTCTCATTACAGCCTCTTCCAAAGGGGTGACGTGTTTCACCGCCCTCTGTTGATGACCTTCTTCGTCTTTCTGCCACATGACGCCTATTCTGACAGACCCCCTCATTTAATCCGTCTGTGTCTAACTGATTTAGTCTGTCTGTGTATGTAACTGATTTAGTCCACCTGTGACAACTGATTTAGTCCACCTGTGACCAACTGATTTAGTTCACCTGTGTCCGACTGATTTAGTTCATCTGTGACCAACTGATTTAATTCACCTGTGACCGACTGATTTAGTTCACCTGTGTCCGCCTGATTTAGTTCACCTGTGTCTAACTGATTTAGTTCACCTGTGACCAACTGATTTAGTTCACCTGTGTCTAACTGACTTAGTTCACCTGTGTCCGACTGATTTAGTTCACCTGTGTCTAACTGATTTAGTCAACCTGTGACCAACTGATTTACTCCGCGTGTGTCTAACTGATTCAGTCCGTCTGTGTCTAACTGATTCAGTCCGCCAATGTCTAACTCATTTAGTCCACCTGTGTCAACTGATATAGTCCGCCTGTGTCTAACTGATTCAGTCCGCCTGTGTCCAACTGATTTAGTCCACCTGTGTCCAACGGATTTAGTCCGCCTGTGTGTAAACTGATTTCTGAGTGAGTTCATCTGTGACCAACTGATTTAGTCCGCCTGTGACCAACTGAGTTAGTTCACCTGTGTCCAATTGATTTAGTCCGTCTGTGTCCAACTGATTTAGTCCCCCTGTGTCTAACTGATTTAGTCCGCCTGTGTCGAGCTGATTTAGTCCGCCTGTGTCCAAACAATGACGGTAGGTGGAAGATGACAGCATGAAATGTTGGTGCAGGTGGCCGACCAGGTCGTCCTGCTAGACTGGACAGACACAACTGGAACCATTCTAATGACGCTTTCTGCACTTACGGAATGTAAGTCCTAGAGCCAACCCTTTAGTTCCAGAGAAAACCCTTTAGTCCCAGAGCCAACCCTTTAGTGCCAGAGCCAACAATTAGTGCCAGAGAATACCCTTTAGTGCCAGAGCCAACCATTTAGTCCCAGAGCCAATCCTTAAGTGTGTCAGAGCCAACCCATTAGTGCCAGAGAAAACCCTTTAGTCCCAGAGCCAACCCCTAAGTGTCAGAGCCAACCATTAGTGCCAGAGAAACCCTTTAGTCCCAGAGCCAACCCTTTGTCCCAGAGCTAACCATTTAGTGCCAGAGCCAACAATTAGTGCAGGGCCAACCCTTTAGTGCCAGAGCCATCCTTTAGTGCCAGAACCAACCCTTTTGTCCCAGAGCCAACCATTTAGTGCCAGAGCCAACCCTTTAGTCCCAGAGCCAATCTTTAGTACCAGAGCCAACCCTTTAGTGCCAGAGCCAACCATTTAGTCCCAGAGAAAACCCTTTAGTTCCAGATCCATCCCTTTTGTCCCATAAAAAAAAAAACATTTAGTGCCAGAGCCAACCCTTTAGTCCCAGAGAAAACCATTTAGTGCCAGAGCCAACGCTTTAGTCCCAGATCAAACCATTTAGTGCCAGAGCCAACCTTTAGTGCCAGAGCCAACCTTTTAGTGCCAGAGCCAACCCTTTAGTGCCAAAGCCAACCCTTTAGTCCCAAAGCCAACCCTTTAGTGCCGGTTCAACCCTTTAGTCCCAGTTCAACTCTTTAGTCCCAGAGCCAACCATTTAGTGCCAGAGCCAACCCTTTAGTGCCGGAGAAAACCATTTAGTGCCAGAGCCAACCATTTAGTGCCAGAGCCAACCCTCTAGTCCCAGAGAAAACTGTTTAGTGCCAGAGCCAACCATTTCGTGCTAGAGCCAACCCTGTAGTTCCAGAGGCACCAATTTGGTCCCAGACCCAACCGTTTAGTGCCAAAGCCAGCCATTTAGTGCCAGATTAAACTGTCTAGTCCCAGAGCCAGCCATTGAAATTGTCATGTGGATTCAAATCAAACGGCAGATGCAGGACCTGTGACCATCGTTGATCAGATTACTTAAAAAAATGTCCACTGAACTTGATCTATGTGAGATTACTGTTACATATAGTTACCTGCCTGCAAAGTGACGTGTTCGCGCATGTGCCATCGATGTAAACGTCGGTGTTTTTTTATGTTTTTACTTGTCCAATCAAACAACAGTGAACCGAAGTAACTCCTTCAGTCCGTGCCAACAGTTACTTCCCCTGGCGAGAACACGATGTTGTGTTCACCCCTGAACTAACTGGAAGGCCGATTTATGATTGTCAGACCTTAGCTGAGCTGCTGGCTGTCACCACTTCCATGTTTGTCTGCAGCTGTTTGCAGAGAAAGCCATAAAGAAGTGCAAGTGTCGCACTCTCCCAAAATGTCACTTTTCGAGGGCAGTCGGTGCCTTTCATGCTGACACATTCATTGCCAGTCAGATATCATTCATAATGACACATTAGTTGCCAGTGAGCTATCATTTTATGCTGACAAATTCATTACCAGTGAGTTATCATGTCATGGTGACAAATTCAACGCCAGTGAGCTATCATTTCATAGTGACAAATTCATTACCAGTGAGCTATCATTTCATAGTGACAAATTCATTACCAGTGAGCTATCATTTCATAGTGACAAATTCATTACCAGTGAGCTATCATTTCATAGTGACAAATTCATTACCAGTGAGCTATCATTTCATAGTGACAAATTCATTACCAGTGAGCTATCATTTCATAGTGACAAATTCATTACCAGTGAGCTATCATTTCATGATGACAAATTCATTGCCAGTGAGCTATCATTTCATAGTGACAAATTCATTACCAGTGAGCTATCATTTCATGATGACAAATTCATTACCAAAAAGCTTTCATTTCATAGTGACAAATTCATTACCAGTGAGGTATTATTTCATAGTGACAAACTTATTACCATGAGCTATCGTTTGATAATGACAATTTCATTGCCAATCAGCTATCATTTCATGGTGACAAATTCATTGCCAGTCAGCTATTATTTCATGGTAACAAATTCATTGCCAATCAGCTATCATTTCATAGTGACAAATTCATTGCCAATCAGCTATCATTTAATGGTGACAAAATCATTGCAATCAGCTATCATTTCATAGTGACAAATTCATTGCCAATCAGCTATCATTTCATAGTGACAAATTCATTGCCAATCAGCTATCATTTCATAGTGACAAATTCATTGCCAATCAGCTACCATTTCATAGTGACAAATTCATTGCCAATCAGCTATCATTTCATAGTGACAAATTCATTGTCATTTCATAGTGACAAATTCATTGCCAATCAGCTACAATTTCATGGTGACAAATTCATTGCCAATCAGTTATCATTTCAAAGTGGCTTCTGTATTATTTCTGTCCCATAACTCTCTCTGTACTATTTCCGTCTCATAACCTTTTGTATTATTTCTGTCTGATAATCTCACATACAGTTGACACGTGACAAATTAATTGTCAGTCAGCTCTCATTTCGAAGTGGCTTCTGTATTATTTCTGTTTCATAACTCTCCGGGGATTGTAGCCTTGCCGTGGTCGGAGGGATGGTGTGGTTCAGTGATCCCTTTGGCTCTGCTGACGGGGTCATCAATACTCGAATGGGTGGTTAGTCTTTGGTAACACTTGTAGGCCTGTATAGCAAAATTGCTGATTGGCCTAAGCAATGCGTGATAGGAGTTGATGCCCCTGGTAGGGTCTCCCTTGTCAGAAAGGTTAAGGATGAGGGCTCTGACAAATAGTAATCCCACTCTTTTCCTTATTCTATCTTCTGCCTTTCTGAACGATCTTTTCTGTCTTCATCTCCCCTTCAAGTCTTCTTTTCCATAGTCTTTTTTCTCTGATACTCGAGTCGATGCCGTAAGCAGCGGGAAAGCCCAAGCTACAGCTACATGGTGATGGGCCCGAGTGGCAGATCCCAATTCAGTCATGAGGGTGCACTGTCTGGTGTTCATGCGGGGTGGTACCTGGTGGACGGACGCGCCATACCATGGCCATCGATTGTCCCTTTCCCAGCACGGCAGCTCTCTCCTGGGGTGACCGTTTATTTCTTCCAGTATTTAAAAACCTTCATGGCAAAAAAAAAAAAAAAAAAAAAAAAAAAAAAAAAAAAACTGGAAAGAGACGAAAACTGGGCTCGGACCCTTCGATGGACACGGACTCAGACTCAGATAAGGAAGTCCGGAAGACATAGGCGTTTAGCCTTCTTGGCTGGTGATCCAGTCGGCGGATGGCGAACGACCGATAACCAAGTTGAGTCCCTTTGCTGTCAACAAAGGGGTTGAAAGGTCTTGCAGGCGGGGAGCCGAAATCAGTCAAGAGGCTGAGGGATGGTTCCCTACATGTGCAGTTGACCAAACAGTCCACTCAGACAATTTGTTAAAGTCAACGAATCTTGTGGGTTATCCAATCCGGGTGTCCCCTCACAAAACTCTCTACTCTTCATTTGGTGTCATTCGATGCACTTACAGTGTATCCACTAGGCCTGCATCTCTGCGGGCTGCCCAGCAAGGGATTTGTCCCGAGACGGCCCCTAAGCCGAGGCCACCTCCCAAAGGAGGTGCCCCGACAGTGGCACTGAACAAAGCGGCTTTGGTGGGAGTGTAAAGGAAAGCCTCCACCGATATCACAAAGGCCACTGGGTTTCCCCGCCCCTTCCACTCCCCCCCCCCCCCCCTCTCTCTCTCTCTCTCTCTCTCTCTCTCTCTGTGATAAAGAGGACATTGATATGGACGAATAGAGTTCTTATCCAAAATAGAAAACATGATACAACGGAACATCAGGGAACGGACTTCCAGTTACGAGGAACTTCAGCTTTTGTGCCGCGAAGCTGGGCCTGTGCTTGTTCCACTGCAAGAAAGTCTTCAGAGGCCTAATAAAACCTTTTCCTTTTTTCTCCAGTGTCCCAGCCTCCATTGACATTTTTTTGCACCATAAATATGCTTTAATCTCGCTGCTTTTCGCAAAGAATCCATCAGTCCTCAGGCATACAAGGCATTGTTTGCCGATCTCTGTACAAAATTTCCTCCTTTCAGAAAATATTTGCTGATGGTTCAAAGTCCGAAGGTGGAGTAGCTTGTGCAACCTATTGCCCAAGTGTTCCTTCTCAAATATTACCAAAGCATATTCCGTCAGATAGTTCTGTTTATTCTGCTGAACCTACAGCTTTGGTTCTAGCACTGAAGACAATTTCTTAATCTTCAAACAAGGACTTCCTGATGTTGTCTGATTCTCTCTCAGCTTTTGAGGCCAAAGCTGACCATAACCTCCATCATCCTGAACTTCTGAATTAAAAAGAAATAACCTTTTTACCTCTTTGAAAGCGGAAGGCCACAACCTTGTTCTAGCTTGGGTTCCCTGTCATGTTGGCATTCGGGGAAATGAAATGGCTGATCGTTTGGCCAGGAATGCCACAATAAAGAAACTGTCCCATTTATCTGTCTCCTACTCAGTTTTGAAACCGAAAGTTAAGGATTATGTCAGAGACCTCTAGCAGAAGAACTGGAATATACAGACGGAAAACAAAAACTTTTTCAGATCCGGCCATACCTAAAAGAGTTCCTCTCATCAAACTCTGGTGGTCGCAAAGAAGAAATAGTTTTATGGCGGCTGCACAATGGCCATTCGTTTTTAAGTCATTCGTACCTTTTAAAGAGTGAGTGAAGAAGCTCCGTGGTGCATTCCATGTCATGTACCACTCACAGTGAAAACATTTTTTTTTTTTAACAATGTTGGGATTTGCATGATGTGAGACATAAACATTTTACAGCAGACTCCATGGAAACGTTATATAGAGATGTTCCACCTGATGTGATCTTTGAATTTCTGAAAGAGATCAACATTTTTTATCTGATCTAAAATTTTACGAAAGAGAGATTTTAAACAAATTTTCCGGTGTGGTTTTAGAAGGAGTGTTTAAAAGGGCTGTGTGAATGAATTTTTTATGACTTTTGATTTGACATCAGCGTGGTGACAGTCCTGATATGGCCCTTTGCGGTCGGCTGGACTATAAGAAAAATTACCTTACCTTACCTGTCTCATAATCTCACACACAATTGACAGATGACAAATTAATGCCCAGTCAGCTATCATTTCAAAGTGGCTTCAGTATTTCTGTCTCATCATCTCAAACACTGTTTACCCATGTCAGTCAACTACACAGTTCAGTAATCACGCAATGTTGTTATTGGCTTCACAACCATTGGATTTGTCCCCCTTTACACAGCGATCCTGTAGTGCAAGGACAGTAGGGCCCTTAGCTGACAATGTCCAGACAGGACGGGGGTAGGCCTGTGGCAATGGCCATGCTGTGCTGCTTTGTCAGATAGTAGTTTCTGCTTGATTTCAGAGTGGAATCCCATGCGGCATTACCGACAGCTGAAGTGGCGACGCCTGAGGGCAGACCCCGTGAGATATGAACACGAAAAGCAAAAATCCAGGGAGCGAATGAAGAGATACTATGAAAGGAAGAAAGCAGCTCGCAACACTCCGTGCCAGTGAAGGGGAAACACCGCCTCACACTACAACTCTGTAATACGCCACACTCCGTGCCAGTGAAGGGGAAACACCGCCTCACACCGCAACTCTGTAATACGCCACACTCCGTGCCAGTGAAGAGGAAGCACTGCCTCACTCTACAACTCTGTAATACGCCAGAATTGATGAGGTGCGCGGAGAAACTGACACATTTTCTTGCCATCAAAATTGTCACCTCTGTGGCTGATGTCGACGAC
>JADBJO010000563.1:239283-279283 GCA_016801955.1 Conus betulinus | reverse complement strand
TACAGGATTGTCTGTAGCCTCATCCATGGATTTACCTCTCACGCCTACAGGAATATCCCTAACCCCCTTCATAAGATTTACCTTTCATTAGGCCTACAGGATTGTCCGTAACCTCCTTCATAAGATTTACCTTTGATCAGGCCTACAGGATTGTCCGTAACCTCCTTCATAAGATTAACCCTTGATCAGGCATACAGGATTATCCGTAACTTCTTTCATAGATTTACCTGCCCTTAGGTCTAAAGGATTGTCTGTAACCTCCTTCATAAGATTTACCTTTAATTAGGCCTACAGGATTGTCCGTAACCTCCTTCATAAGATTCACCTTTCATTAGGCCTACAGGATTGTCTGTAACCTCTTTCATAAGATTCACTTTTCATTAGGTCTACGGGATTGTCCGTAACCTTCTTCATAAGATTTACCTTTGATCAGGCCTACAGGATTGTCCGTAACCTCTTTCATAAGATTCACCTTTCATTAGGCCTCAGGATTGTCCGTAACCTCTTTCATAAGATTCACTTTTCATTCTGTCTACGGGATTGTCCGTAACCTTCTTCATAAGATTTACCTTTGATCAGGCCTACAGGATTGTCCGTAACCTTCTTCATAAGATTTACCTTTGATCAGGCATACAGGATTGTCCGTAACTTCTTTCATAGATTTACCGTTAATTAGGCCTACAGGATTGTCCATAACCTCCTTCATAAGATTCACCTTTCATTAGGCCTACAGGATTGTCCGTAATCTCCTTCATGGAAGTCTTGCTTTCTCACTCGTTGACTGTTTTGGTAGTTTGTCTACAAGACTGTGCAAAAACCAGTGAACCGGCTTTAACAAAACCTTTTACACACAGATGGAATGTGGTTAAGGACCGAAGACATTATGTCTTGGGGTGGATCTATAAGAGGAATCCAAATCTGAGGGCAAATCCAGGATTCGTGCAGCAGTACCACGCGAAAAACACAGGACCAGTGTGAACGAAACGTTGCGGACAAATGGAAGAACTCATCAAAGATTGGTGCCAACCTGGGGGTGTGGATCAGAAGTCATTAAAGGTTGGTGCCAGCCTGGATGTCTGGATCAGAAGTCATCAAAGGTTGGTGCCAGCCTGGGTGTGTGGATCAGAAGTCATTTAGGGTTGGTGTCAAACCTGGGGGTGTGGATCAGAAGTCATCAAAGGTTGGTGCCAGCCTGGGTGTGTGGATCAGAAGTCATTTAGGGTTGGTGCCAACCATGGGGTGTGGATCAGAAGTCATCAAAGGTTGGTGCCAACCTGGGGGTGTGGATCAGAAGTCATCAAAGGTTGGTGCCAACCTGGGGTGTGTGGATCAGAAGTCATCAAAGGTTGGTGCCAACCTGGGGTGTGGATCAGAAGTCATCAAAGGTTGGTGCCAACCTGGGGGTGTGGATCAGAAGTCATCAAAGGTTGGTGCCAACCTGGGGGTGTGGATCAGAAGTCATCAAAGGTTGGTGCCAACCTGGGGTGTGTGGATGAGAAGTCATCAAAGGTTGGTGCCAACCTGGGGGTATGGATGAGAAGTCATCAAAGGTTGGTGCCAACCTGGGGGCGTGGATCAAAGTCATCAAAGGTTGGTGCCAACCTGGGGTGTGGATCAGAAGTCATCAAAGGGTTGGTGCCAACCTGGGGTGTGTGGATCAGAAGTCATCAAAGGTTGGTGCCAACCTGGGTGTCTGGATCAAAAGTCATCAAAGGTTGGTGCCAACCTGGGTGTCTGGATCAGAAGTCATCAAAGGTTGGTACCAGCCTGGGGATGTTGATCAGAAGTCATCAATGGGTTGGTGCCAACCTGGGGGTGTGGATCAGAAGTCAAAGGTTGGTGCCAACCTGGGGGTGTGGGGTGAGAAGTCATCAAAGGTTGGTGCCAACCTGGGGTGTGTGGATCAGCAGCGAATTCAGGATCCATTTGATTGTGACAGAGGACTGTGATTTTCCTAGTGCTCAGCTAGAATGGGTTCAAACATCTCTTTTTGATGCGGTTCTTGTTACTCACTGCTGATAATTTCCCTGTCGCTGCCATGCTGCCTTGCTCTTTCCGTTGATTTTTCTGTCTTCCACTACTGATTTTCTACGGGCATTGTATTGCAGTCTTACACTGCCGTTGGCTTTCTAGCACTGCCCCTGCTTTCCTACCTTCCACTGCCCTACTGTCCTATCTTTCACTACCCCTACTTTCCTAACTTCCACTGCCCCTGCTTTCCTACCTTCCACTGTCCCTGCTTTCCTATCTTCTACTCCCCTACTTTCCTATCTTCCACTGCCCTACTTTCCTATCTTCCACTGTCCCTGCTTTCCTACCTTCCACTGTCCTATCTTCCACTGCCCCTGCTTTCCTGTTTTCCACTGTCCCTGCTTTCCTACCTTCCACTGTCCAACTTTCCTATCTTCCACTGCCCTACTTTCCTATCTTCCACTGCCCTACATTCCTATCTTCCACTGTCCCTGCTTTCCTACCTTCCACTGCCCTACTTTCCTATCTTCCACTGCCCTACTTTCCTATCTTCCACTTCCTCTGCTTTCCTATCTTCCACTGCCCCTGCTTTCTTTCTGTCTTCCACTGTCCCTGCTTTCCTATCTTCCACTGTCCGACTTTCCTATTTTCACACTGCCCTACTTTCCTATCTTCCACTGCCCTACTTTCCTATCTTCCACTGTCCCTGCTTTCCTACCTTCCACTCCCCTACAGTCCTGTCTTCCACTGCCCTACTCTCATATCATCCACTGCCTTACTTTCCTATCTTCCACTGCCGTGCTTTCCAGTCTTCCACAGCCCCTGCTTTCCTACCTTTCACTGCCCTTGCTTTCCCATCTCTCACTGCCCTACTTTCCTATCTTCCACTGCCCTGCTTTCCTACCTTCCACTGCCCGTGCTTTCCTACTTTCCACTGCATACTTTCCTATCTTCCATTGCCCTACTTTCCTATCTTCCACTGCCCGTGCTTTCCTACTTTCCACTGCCCTACTTTCCTGTCTTCCATTGCCCTGCTTTCCGATCTTTCACTGCCCTGCTTTCCTATCTTCCACTGCCCATGCTTTCCTACTTTCCACTGCCTACTTTCCTATCTTCCATTGCTCTGCTTTCCGATCTTTCACTGCCCTGCTTTCTTTTCTTTTCTTCCACTGCCCGTGCTTTCCTATCTTCCACTGCCCTACTTTCCTATCTTCCATTACCCTGCTTTCCGATCTTTCACTGCCCCGCTTTCCTATCTTCCACTGCCCTACTTTCTTATCTACCACTGCCCTACTTTCCTGTCTTCCATTGCCCTGCTTTCCGACCTTTCACTGCTCTGCTTTCTTATCTTTCACTGCCCCTGCTTTCCTATCTTCCACTGCCCTACTTTCCTATCTTCCACTGCTCCTACTTTCCTAACTTCCACTGCCCCTGCTTTCCTATTTTCCACTGCCCCATGGTCCTAACTTTCACTGACCTACTTTCCTATCTTCCATTGCCCTACTTTCCTAGTTTCCATTGCCCCGTTTACCTATCTTCCACTGCCCCTGCTTTCCTATTTTCTCACAGTTCCTGCTTTCCTATCCTCCACTGTCGCTGCTTTCCTATCCTGCACTGCCCCTTACTTTCCTATCCTCCACAGCCACTCTCCTGTCTTCTACTCGCCATTGGGGTCCGAGTGTTGTGTTTCTTTGTTTGTTTGTTTGTTTTTTTTTTACTGCCAGCCACACACAACATGTGTTGTTGTCCTGGGCAGCAACGACGACGTGAAGGCAAATATGTGCAGATGTGTCTGCTGTGCTCAGCCCACGGTGTGATAACCGCACCATCATGACTCTTGCTTTCATGGATGGACCGTCACCGATGCTCTGATCAGACCTCAATACTAGCAGTCCTTGTGAGTAGGCTTCCTGTACGCGCCTAGACTTTATGAATTGCGCCCAGTCAACGTGAAAGTGACCCCTCCCCCAGTCAGTTTTTGTTCCTCTGTTTGCAGCGCTGCTTCAACAGATCAAACTCCGGCGACATGCCCGCAACCAGCGTTACTACCAGCGCCTCAAGACTGACCCAGAGCGCTTCCGGAGAGTGATGAAGAAGGACCCGCCCTCACGGCCCAGCCAGGGTGCAGGCACTCGTGGGTCCCAGGCCAGTCCCTCTCAGTGAGACAGCGGGCAGCTGGCCGTAGTGTCCTTTCCTCGGTGACTTGACCTCTGATGAAAGGCACGGTTAGGAGGCGCATGTCCTCTGTGCTGTGACATCTGGCGGGGAGCGAGGTCTATGGGCAGTGAGAAGGTGTAATCGCAGAACGCCAACAGTCAGCTCCAGATCGTGGCAATACGGATGGAATTAGGCAAAGGACTGGTGGGAAGGTCGTATCTTCTTCACTTGATGGCTCTGACAATGATGCGGGCAGCAACAGTGCACTTCATAATCATCCACACCATGGGTTCCTTAGTGTGTGTGTGTCTGTGTGTGTGTGTGTGTGTGTGTGTGTGTGTGTGTGTGTGTGTGTGTGTGTGTGTGTGTGAGAGTGTGAGAGTGGAGAGAGAGAGAGAGAGAGAGGAGAGAGAGAGAGAGAGAGAGAGAGAGAGAGAGAGAGAGATTAAAAAAAGAGGGGTACAGGCGGATGTTCATGTCACAATTCAAGAGAGAGAGAGAGAGAGAGAGAGAGGGAGGAAGGGAGGGAGGGGGAAGGAAAGAAGAAAAGGCATGTGACACTTTCTACAGAGCTCAACGTACTGGATGCAAATGTGGAATACACAGCAGCAGCAGCAACGACAACAAGGAAACAAAACAAACAAACAGACACAAAAACCCTTGTCGGTGTTTGTCACCAGAGTGCCGCTAATGGTTCAGTTGTTATTTTCAGGCGCCAGCTGTCAGTAGTGCCACCACCACCCCTCTCCCCCCTCTCCCCACATCGTTTTTTTTTCGTTTGTAACCCCCTCCCCCTCTCTGTCCCCCCTTCCCCTTCCCATCCCTTCCAGGAAGCTGGTTTCAGAAGCTTTGGGAAGCAGCATTCAGAAGGCCGCGTTTCAGTCTGACCGAAATGGATCTATATGTCTTGTGGAATACCTGAAGGAAATGGATCCATATATTTTGTGAAATACCTGAAGGAAATGGATCTATATGTTTTGTGGAATACCTGAAGGAAATGGATCTGTGCGTTTTGTGGAATACCTGAAGAAAATGGATCTATATGTTTTGTGGAATACCTGAAGGAAATGGATCCATATATTTGTGAAATACCTGATGGAAATGGATCTATACGTTTTGTGGAATTCCTCAAGGAAATGGATCTGTGCGTTTTGTGGAATACCTGAAGGAAATGGATCTATATATGTTTTGTGGAATACCTGAAGGAAATGGATCTATATGTTTTTGTGGAATACCTGAAGGAAATGGATCTATGCGTTTTGTGAATACCTGAAGAAAATGGATCTATATGTTTCGTGGAGTACATGAAGGAAATGGATCTATATGTTTTTGTGGAATACCTGAACGAAATGTATCTAAAAGCACTGACAAACATTTCACTGATGAGTATTTTCAATTACATTGTCCTGGCGAACACTTGTTGAAAGTTTATTAAATAGAAAGAAAAGCAAGGCATGAAAAACGACATATTTCTTAGTTCCTCTCTCTCTCTCTCTCTCTCTCTCTCTCTCTCTCTCTCTCTCTCTCTCTCTCTCTCTCTCTCTCTCTCTCTCTCTCTCTCTCTTTGTGTGTGGGGGTTATAGATGAAGAAATGAAATGGCAGTCTCAGCTCAATAATTATGTAAGATCATCTCAAAAACCTTTTCCTGTCATCTAAACTAAAGCGCTATGTCAGCATTACTGCGCTTAAACATTTCTTCAACGCAGGCATGTCATATTTATCAATTACGTTTCAACACCCGGGAATGGACGTAGTGATGTGCACAGACTAGACTGAATTCTCTCCATAGACAAGCAGCAATGCTACCCTTTCCGTCTGTACCTCTGATGTACCTCTGATAACAGAAGAGAAATTAATTACACTGAAACAACTTCCTCTGAGTAAACAACTTAAGTTTAAAAAAAAAAAAAGGCATCGCTTATGGTTAAAATTTCGACAAATACCAATGCATGTTAACTAATACTCATTTCATAAGACTGGACAATCGTTCTGGGTGACAGAAATTCCTTCTCCCCTACCCCCAGCATTGATCAATACAAAACAAGCGTAGCTTACTCAGGACCATATGTCTTAAACTCTCTACGAACTAGTCTACAAGATATAAATACACTGAAATATTCTCCGCCTCTCTGTCTCTCTGTCTCTGTCTCTCTCTCTGTCTCTCTCTGTCTCTGTCTCTGTCTCTCTCTGTCTCTCTCTCTCTCTGTCTCTCTCTCTCTCTCTGTCTGTTTGGGGTAGGGGGAGGGGGGAGAGCTCCTGAGTAAGACTGCTTTCTTTGCCAAAAACACAACAGTAGAAATGTGTGTGATATAAGAATCAGTGTGAGCTCTATTTGAGGAGTGATGGAACAAGCGCAGATCAATAGACAGGGTGGAATCGGGGGTGGGGGGCAGGCTGGACCTCAGGACACATGACATGGAAACAACACAGTGCCATTCTTGTTTTTGTTGTTGTTGTTGGGTTGTTTTTAAGGAGCTTGGATGACCTTGTTTTTTCTTCCTGTCAGTAGATCTACCTTACTACCTATTTATCTCTGTCTCTGTGCTTGTATTGAACTAGCCCATCCATCAGAACATCTCTCTGTCTGTTCAAATACGTGTCCACAAATACTCTACCACCTGCGCCCCATCCCTCCCCCTACTACACCCCCCACCCTCCCTCCCTGAAGGTCTTTTTGTTGAAATTCGTGCCCGCGAATACCCACATATCTACCTCCCCCTGACACAGAGAGACAGAGAGAGAAGGAGAGAGAGGTGTGTATGCGCGCGCGCGCGCGTGTGTATGTGTGTGTGTGTGTGTGTGTGTGTGTGTGTGTGTGTGTGTGTGTGTGTGTGTGTGTGTGTGTGTGTGTGTGTGTGTGTTCGCGCGCGCATTTTCGTACCAGTGCGATGATTGTATATTTGTTTGCATGTATCTGTCCGGAGCATTTGCATCAAATATGTATACATAAAGTAGATTGATACTTAAACCAGAGTGAGAGAGAGCAAAAACTATAGAAAAAAAATTGATGCAATTCAGCGAACAAGGCGTCAGTGGGACTCTGGCAATAACTGGGGAAGAAAAACAAAACAAAACCTGCCAACCCGGTATTTTCGAATAGAAAAGTAAAAGCGCGGGAAAGGGTTTGGATGGAGATTAGGGAAAGAGGAGGGAGGGAGGGGACGATGAAATAAGCCTATGGAGCTGATATTAACAGAACTTTGGCCGATTCTGATGTAAGTTCTGTTCTGACATTTGAAGCCTACTACATCGAGGGGAGCACATGCAACAGTATATTGTTGCACAGTACAAAATACTTCATACAGTCCAGTACAATGCAGATGACTGTTGTTGCAATACAACACCGTACATTACCACATAACACAATAGAATGTAATACTACACCGCATATTACAATATAAGACAGTAAAATGGCATACAAAACAGTACAACACAGCACATTACCATACAACACGGTTGAATGTTATAAAAAAGTACAACACAGCACATTACAATATAACACGGTTGAATGTTATACAAAACACAGTACAATACAGCACATTACAATATAACACGGTTGAATGTTATACAAAACAGTACAACACAGCACATTGCAATGTAACACGGTTGAATATTATACAATGCAGTACAATACAGCACATTACAATATAACACGATAGAATATTATACTGCACAGAACAACATCGCCCATTACAATAAAAGACAGTAGAATGATATACAACACAGTACAACACAGCACATTACAATATAACACAGTAGAATGCTGTACCACGCAGTATAGTATATCTGATATAACAGTTCGATAATGATTCTTAATCATGACTTCCCCCCCCCCCCCCCCCCTCCCCCAATTTATAAATTGAAATATAGGTGTGTTCACGGACACTATGGCAATATATCCCATATAACTCTTGTCTGATCACAGGTCATATATCTGTCTGATCACATACCATATAGTAGTCTGTCTGATCACATACCATATAGATCACTGTCTGATCACATACCATATAGTAATCTGTCTGATCACATACCATATAGTAGTCTGTCTGATCATAGATAGCAGTTGTCTTCTACAAGGCGGCGTGAGCTTTACACAACATGAACAAAGGTTTAGGAAAAAAAAAACCTCTGTCTGTCTCTTTCCTTGTCTCAGTCTTTCTCTGTCTCTGTCTGTCTCTATGTCTATTTCTCTCTCTCTCTCTCTCTCTCTCTGTCTCTCTCTCTCACACACGCGTCGCGCGCACGCACGCACGCACGCACGCACGCACGCACACACACACACACACACACACACACACACACACACACACACACACACACACACACACACACGTACACACACACAGGGACGCAGGCAGGCACGCACGCACGCATGCACGCACGCCGACACACACGCGCACGCACGCATGCACGCACGTACACACGAGCAAAGAATATAACGACAAAATGAAAATGATGCTTGTGTCTGTTTAACGGGTGAAGACGAGGAGGCAAAGGGCAGAGGACGATTTAACGGTTGAAAACAAGGACGGTCTAATGGATGAAGACGAGGAGTTATCGCACACAGAGGATGGTTTTAACGGATGAAGACAAGGAGGAATCACACAAAGAGAACGATTTAACGGATGAAGACGAGGAGATACAACATACAGAGGACGGTTTAACGGATGAAGACGAGGAAGCATCACACACACAGAGTACGATTTAACGGATGAAGACGAGGAGGCATCACACACACAGAGGACGGTTTAACGGATGAAGACGAGGAGGTATTACACACAGAGAGGACGTTTTAACGGATGAAGACGAGGAGGTATCACACACGGAGGACAATTTAACTGATGAAGACGAGGAAGCATCACACGCAGAGGACGATTAAACGGATGAAGAAGGGGAGGTATCACACAGAGATGACGATATAACGGATGAAGACGAGGAGGTATCACACACAGATGACGATTTAACGGATGAAGAAGAGGGAGGTATCACACACAGATGACGATTTAAACGAATGAAGAAGAGGAAGTATCACACACAGATGACGATTTAACGGATGAAGAAGAGGAGGTATCACACACAGAGGACGATTTAACGGATGAAGACGAGGAGGTGTCACACTCAGAGGACGATTTAACGGATGAAGACGAGGAGGCAAAGCGCAAGGAACAACATTCACAGAGTACAATGCAGATCCTTTTTAACATTAACAGATTATAGTTGAGGTCTTTTAATAATAACAGATTATAGTTGAGGTTCTTGTTAACATTAATAGATTACAGTTGAGGGTTTTTTTTTTTTTTACATTACACATGATAATTGAGGTTCTTTTTAACGTTAACCGATTATAATTGAGATCTTTTTAACATGAACAGATTTTAGTTGAGGTCCTTTTTTTTTACATGAACAGATTATAGTTGAGGTCCTTTTTAACATGAACAGATTATAGTTGAGGTCCTTTTTAATATTAACAGATTATAGTTGAGGTCCTTGGTAATATTAATTAACAGAGTAGTTGAGGTCCTTTTTGACATTAACATATTATAGTTGAGGTCCTTTTTAACGTTAACAGTTTATACTTGGTGTCCTTTTTAAGATGAACAGATTATAGTTCAGGTCCTTGTTAACATTAACAGATTATAGTTGAGGTCCTTGGTAACATGAACGGATTATAGCTGAGGTCCTTATTAACATTAACAGGTTATAGCTGGGGTCCTTTTCAACATTAACCGATTATAGTTGAAGTCCTTGTTAACATGAACAGCGTGTAGTTGAGGTCCTTGTTAACATTAACAGATTATAGTTGAGGTCCCTCTTAACATTTACAAATTATAGTTGTTAACATTAACATATTATTATAGGTCCTTGTTTAACATTAACAGGGTGTGAATTGAGCCTGAACAGGATGTGACTTTACACTGTATAAGCCATAGAGACAGTTGAGTGACTGGCGACGTAGATAGGTAGGGAGACAGTTGAATGACTGGCGACATGGAGATAACTAGGTCATAAAAAAATAGATAGGTAGGAGACAGTTGAATGACTGGCGACATGGAGATAACTAGGTTATAAAAATAGATAGGTAGGAGTTGAATGACTGGCGACATGGAGATAACTAGGTTATAAAAACAGACAGGTAGGAGACAGTTGAGTGACTGGCGACATGGAGATAACTAGGTTATAAAAACAGATAGGTAGGAGACAGTTGAATGACTGGCGACATGGAGATAACTAGGCTATAAAGGTAGAGACAGGTAGGAGACAGATAAATGACTGGCAACATGGAGATACCGTCCCCCCCGCCCCCTCCCCCGCCCCCCCCCCCCCCCCCCCCCCCCCCCCCCCCCCCCCCCCCTTTGTTCATAGCCAACCTTCTGTGTCGTCATTCTTTCTCCGACACGGAGGTGACCACATGTTTCTAACCAACTCTCGTTTCCTAATAATTGGAGAGGCTAAGGAGGAGAGAGAGAGGGGGAGAGAAACTATGATACCCCGCCGTATTCAGACCAGTGCCAGGCACAATAGAACGGAGCAGGTAATGGAAGAAAAGATGTGCATGGTCCCAAGTGACATCGGATGAGACAGACATGCCTGGTGTATGTGGTGCTTTCAGCCCTAAGGATGTGGAACAAGTATACTCTGTAATAGATCACTGTGCGTTTGGTGTTTTCAGCGATGAAGAGAGAGAGAGAGAGAGAGAGAGAGAGAGAGAGAGAGAGAGAGAGAGAGAGGGAGGGAGGGGGGGGGGGGGGAGGGGGTAGCCAAGTTGTAGCGTTCAGGACAGGACTGTAACGGATGCACCGGAGATGGATGTTTTGAGCAATGAGGTGGAGGAACAACATGTGGAGCTGACTGGATGGATCTGGAAGCGACAGGACTGTAACAGATGTTGTCAGTGATGAAGATGGTGGGGCAAAAGGGAGGCAAAAACAAACAAAAACGATCAACAAAACGCAGGTGGCCAGTCCTTCTGGATGAAATTAGAGTAGAACGGACGTGCGTGTGTTTCGGGCGATGAAAGTGGATGGGGGAAAAAAAGAAAAAAAAAAGAAGAAGAAAGGGGGAAAAGGTGGTCAGTCCTACTGGATGAGATGAGAGAGTAACGGGTGGACGTGTGTTTGGTGTTTTTCAGCCATGAAGACGTGGAAGAAACGGGTGTGGTCCAAGTCCTACTGGCAGCAAGTGAAGCTGGACCCCACCCGACGAGCGGCACAAGCAGTCGGCCCGGGAAAGCATGAGGAAGCTGAGAGCCCAGCAGAAAGCCCTGAGACACTGCCACTGGCTTCAGGGGCCCTCGCCCGGGGCTTTCATGCACTGAGCTGGGGGTGGGGGTGGGGGGGGGGGGAAGAGTAACTCCAAAGAGATACTGGATTCGGTAAAAAAAACAACCACGGCAACAACAGAAACAGCGACAACAACAACACACGGCAACAACAGAAACAACGACAACAACCACGACAACAACAATGAGACACACATACAGATGCACGCACGCATACACACTCACAACACACACACACACACACACACACACACACACACACACACACACACACACACACACACACACACACACACACACACACACACAAACGCGCGCGCGCACACACACAGAGACACACACACACAGACACACAGACACACACAGACACACACACACACACACACACACACACACACACACACACACACACACACACACACACACACACACACACACACACACACACACACACACACACACACACACACACACTCACACACGCACAGATAATACTCCTTTAGAGGAGTCGGTCCTGGTTCCACAGTGTCTTGGTCAGGACTGCAGCACGGGTCAACATTGTCAAGCTCTAAAGTCTGGTGGCATTGGCACCAGTGCCTTCACCTTTGATGTTCTCTTGGAGTGAAAAACCAGAATTCCAGCTTTTCAGGCGGAGGATGTCTGAGACAATTTGGTTGTAAAAAAAAAAAGTGGGGGTGGCGACTGGAGTGAGGGGGGGGGGTAGCAACAAAACAAACAAACAAATAAACATCTGTGCATCCCACAGGGGCCTTATCTGAGCCCTTATTCCCTACCTCTCTCCCCCATTCCTCCCACCCTTTCCCGTCCCTGTCGGTTACTCCTGACTGTTGGTGTGGTTGAAAACACTAGCTCCCCGACCCATGCTGTGAGCCAGCCAGGTGCTTCCCTGTACGTTGTGAGTTTGTGGACATTGTACCTTGGAGTGACCCAGCGGGGAGTGTCTTCTGTTCCAAGAGCACGGAACCCTTTGCCTTTCTGTCTCCGTCAAAGTCACTGTCATCTGTTTAAACAAGCATTTTGAACACTGCTCTCCAGTCTGTGTTTTTTTCCCCGTCCCTTTTTTGTTCTTAAACTTGCTTGTGTATCTCTCGTGTGTGTGTGTGTGTGTGTGTGTTTTGCTGGGAGTGGAAGTAGGCCTAAACTGTGGAGTGTGTGTGTGTGTGTGTGTGTGTGTGTGTGTGTGAACAAATAGTCCGCGGAACGGCGGCTTGGGAGTGGAAGTAGGCCTACATGTGGCGCAGAGGATAGGAGTCCTATAACCCAGGGTGTGTGTGTCCGTGTGTGTGGTGTGTGAACAAATAGTCCGCGGAACGGCAAAGGAGCTACACGTCGCTAGTAGCAAAACGGCGCAGACGAAGGGCACGCCCATCCATGTAAAGCCAAGAATACAGACCACACAGACACCTTTGGTGACGGCTAACCCACAAAACTACCAGGGTCGGATCCGTAATGTCGGGGGGGGGGGGGGGGGGGGGGGGCGCCTAATAGTGGGACTGATGGGTCGGGCTCGTCCTTTGGTGGGAGTGTGGAGGCCTAACGAAAATGCCAGTTTCCTGCCTTCTCCAATAGGTGGGGGGAGGGGGTCATCTCCAATAGGCCTCCCTTGTCCTGCCTTCATCTCCAATAGGCCTCCCTTGTCCTGCGTCATCTCCAATAGGCCTCCCTTGTCCTGCCTTCCTGTCCTTCATCTCCAATAGGCCTCCCTTGTCCTGCGTCATCTCCAATAGGCCTCCCTTGTCCTGCCTTCATCTCCAATCTCCAATAGCCTCCCTTGTCCTGCGTCATCTCCAATAGGCCTCCCTTTTCCTGCCCTCATCTCCCAATAGGCCTCCCTCATCCTGCCCCTCATTTCCAGGGAATAGGCCTCACATGTCCTGCCCTCATCTCCAGGGAATAGGCCTCCCTTGTCCTGCCCCTCATCTCCAGGGAAAAGGCCTCCCTTTCCAGCCCTCATCTCCAGGGAATAGGCCTCCCATGTCCAGCCCTCATCTCCTGGGAATACGCCTACCTTGTCCTGCCTTCATCTCCAGGGAATAGGCCTCCCATGTCCAGCCCTCATCTCCAGGGAATAGGCCTCCCTTGTCCTGCCCTCATCTCCAGGGAATAGGCCTCCCTTGTCCTGCCCTCATCTCCAGGAAAATAGGCCTCCCTTGTCCTGCCCTCATCTCCAGGGAATAGGCCTCCCTTGTTTAGTCCTCAACTACCCTGAGCAGCGACCCCTACTAAGGATCAAAGGCAAAGCGAACTTGAAGTCCCAGTGACCTCAGCCAACTTGAAGCGGTGAGCCAGGCGCCATGGCGAAGTAGTTAGCTTCGAGGACTCCCGGCTTGGAAGTCACTGGCTCGGTTCCCATCAGAACTGCTTATTTGTGGAAGTTTTCTGCCCCGACCAGCTCCTACCCAGAGTTGAGTTTGCTATGGGCTCAAATGGAAAGACTGGGACCACACAGTCGAGTTTCATCCACTTAATGAATGATCTGCGAGAGTGTTGCTCAGATTTTCCAACCGGTACCCCAGTGTCTGTATCTCTCAGGCCTGGTTGACGCTGGCCGGGAATCGTGATGAAAGTAAGCTAGAGTACAACCCTGTCGTGCAGTGTCAGACCGTAAATGGATATTTGCAACATCACCTTCATCATCCTCATCGTCATCGATCAACATGAAAAAGTGTCAGGTTCTGTCGCCATTCTGCCATGCTCTCATGGTGACCTCAGTTTCGGTAATCTCTCTACACAGAGCCCATGGTTTGCTTCTGGCGAGGCTACCAGTGTTTGCAAGTTCTTAGAGACTCTCGTTGGACTTTGAGGTGGCGCCCTCTGGAGGGAGAGCTCACGCACGCTGTCTTCCTGACTTAGCAATCATTGTCGTCAGCAGGGGCATAGTAGGTGGTGTCGTGCGTATTTGAGATCAGAATAGGCGCCACTCAGCATCACTGAAGTGACACGGCAGCAGTACAGTGTCTCCTCAGACCCGTGACGACTTGACATTTATTGCTGCCTATGGATTACCTGTGCTGGGGCTGGGGCGGGTCGGGCTAGCATAGGGGTGGGGGGCGGGAGGAGCGGTTTGGATGCAATGGTACGGAAGTGTCACGGAAGACGAGACAGAAACAAAAAGAACTTTCAAGTTGAGACTGAGACTGGTTCCCAAACCAACAATTCAGCTCGGGATACAGAACTCTCAGAACTGATACAGCAAGGGATTGAACTGCGTAAGCTGACTCCAGCCAACAAGCTGAGATAGAAAAGCACTGGACCGAAGTGACACTTCTGAACGATGCTCGCTTTGATGTCCACAGCATATTCGCCATTATCAACAAGATTACTGTGTTAACTCTAAGTAGACACAGAGACATTTCCTTGCGAATTAGAAACAGACAAAGGGGCGGAACATGGTTGCTGCAAGCTGGCCTGTGCTATGAAGCAATCAAAATAAGCTTGCAGAGGGCGCTGTTGGAGAACAGACCGACCAAGGTGTGCGGGGCTTTGCCTCTGTCCCCAAACCTGCAGGTGGCACATGGGCATGGGACACAAAAGTCCAGCAGCAGCCTGGCGGTGTGGGGAAGGATCCAAAGAGACAGGACCTTGTCCAATGGATCCACGCTTATCTTCTCGTGTGGATGGCTGATCTTGACACAACGACTGGTCAGGAAGAGCAGCAGTGTCCGAACTGACTCCACTGGGTCAAGTGACTGTGTTAAGTGGACCTGAGGAGGACTTGGCCATGTGATCTGCATCAAGTGGACCTGAGGGGGACTTGGTCATGTGAACTGTATTGAGTGGACCTGAGGGGGGGACTTGGTTATGTGAACTGTATTGAGTGGACCTGAGGGGGACTTGGTCATGTGAACTGTATTGAATGGACCTGAGGGGGGCTTGGTCATGTGAACTGTATTGAGTGGACCTGACGGGGACTTGGTCATGTGACCTGTATTAAGTGGACCTGACGGGGACTTGGTCATGTGACCTTTAGTAAGTGGACCTGACGGAGACTTGGTCACGTGACCTGTATTGAGTGGACCTAAGGGGGACTTGGTCATGTGACCTGTAGTAAGTGGACCTGACGGGGACTTGGTCATGTGACCTGTAGTAAGTGGACCTGACGGAGACTTGGTCATGTGACCTGTATTGAGTGGACCTGAGGGGGACTTGGTCATGTGACCTGTAGTAAGTGGACCTGGGTGGGACTTGTCATGTGACCAGTATTAAATGGACCTGGGTGAGACTTGGTCATGTGACCTGTATTAAGTGGACCTGAGGGAGACTTTGAGGACCTGGAAGAAGGCAACGGTCTATCCCCAGCCTGACTTAACTTTGGTGGCCGAAACGTGTATATTACAATACTTTCTTTTGTGCCGATGTTTTCCACCTGCTTCAGAATTTTGCCTTTTGGCCATTTTTGAAGTGTCGTCCAAGCTCTGGAGCGACGGCAATGGGGTAGAAGTATTTGAAGTGATCTGGATACTTTTCCCATTCCTTCGTTTCTTTGAGTTCTGATAACTGGCACACACGCTGCATATTGCCTTCTGCCTGTTCCATCCATGATTTTCCACGCATAGACGAGTGCTTTTTGTTTCCTTGACTGCCACATGTAGTAGGTTTAGGGAATTTTTAAGTGCTCTAAAATATGCCTTCACCCGTTCCAACTTGCATCTGATGTGCATTGAAAGATCATGCAAGTGTCACATAGTTTGTAAGCCCTAAACGGTAATTAATTCCACTGAGTATAGCTGCGTAATACTGTCGGTAGAGAAGCATTGTTCAGCGTTTTTACCTGCCATTGGTTTCGTGGCAAGCAGGCCCTCTTTGTATTTAAGTACACTATTCTCAGCATGTTTTCTACAAGTCAGCATTCTATTAAAGTCTATACTCAAATAGCGTAGGTTGTCAGTTGATCCGATTAATATTCCACTGAAGGAAACTGGTGAGATTAATTGTCTTGATGTCTTGTTGTTGAAAGTGCAGACCAGTGTCAGGGCTTTGGTTGGGTTGATGGACGATCCAGTTTCTTGACACCATTGAGCAATGTTGTTCAGCTGCTGCTGAACTGCTCTCGTTCTTTCTTGAGCATTTTCTGCTGTTTTGTCGATCAGAACGTCATCTGCTAGTGTCAGCACTCCAGCAGTTTCGTTTCTCTTGAGGTCTGCAACGCCTTTGGTGAAAACGTTGTACAAAGCACGGGAGAGAGGAGAACGTTGACCTATATCCCATGGAAAGTTTAAAAGATTCAGGCATCCAGTTTTCAAATTATAGGGTGACGGTTCTCTCCTGAAGCGCCGCTGCAATCCATCGCGTGAATGTCTTGCTGACTCCATAACCAAGTAGTTCCATGAGAAACGAGAGCTGTACTTTGTTGTATGCATTTTCCATGACTATAGCAACTGCAAGTGATGTGTTGAAAACTGATAGTGTTTCTTCCTTTCTATGAATTGCTTCATATACTTCAGAGACAAAAGTGGCCGCGTTTTCCCGTGTACTTTTATGTTCTGTAGCCTCCTTGATGAGGAGGTAGGATCTATTTTCAAAGTAAGTCCTTTACAGCTAAAGGTTGATAGCATGTTAATATCACCATGCAAGTGTATGCTAGTGTGTGTGCGTTAGTTCTTCTCTTTAACGTCTTTTCACAATGCTGTGATATTAGACGAAAAAAGAAATCAACAACAATCAACAAAACTCCCGTCTTCCTATCTCTGAGCCTCCCTACCATTTCTCTTCAAAAATGAAATCTAAACAACAATAACATTTGTAAACATTAAATGAGTGAGCCAACTGGGCTCCGTTTTAAGCCTTTAACAACATCTAGCATAAGCAAATTGTTCAATAAAATATTCTTAAAAGATGAATCTGAAACCGTTGAAATCACAAATCGAAGTGGGTAAAAAAATGATTTCAAATGCTGACAGTGTAGAATAACATGGACAGGTGTTTATTTCCTCACCGCAGACGCACTTAACATGACTGTTGAAATTTGCATCTGAGAGCATTCAGTCTGAATCTGTAGACCAGGGATGACAGTGTTCGGTTTTCACACATGAGCTCACCATTGCAGGAATGTATATGTTTGACTTTGAAAATATTCCTCTTTTCAGTGAAATTTACAAAGGAACCTCCTAATAGTTCCTTCACATGATTCCAACAAATTTTCGTTATTAAGAAATAACTTTCAGATAAAGATAAAGGAATTTTAACATGTGTACAGAATTTTTAGTGTTCATTGCACCCTTTTTAGCTGTTCTGTCCGCCCATTCATTACCAAAAATATTACAATGTGATGGAACCCAAGAGAATGAGATACTAGTTCCGGGCAGTGACAAATAATGGATTGTATGACTAATTTCTGCAATAATATCACCTCTAACTTTTAGATTATAGACTGTAGCGCGTCTAAAACAGATTTAGAATCAACCAAAAATAATACCTGAACTAGACTAAAAGGAAGATCAAGCAGAAATTTCAAACCCATCAAAATAGCAATAAGTTCTGCTGTAAATATTGAAAAATGTTTTCCAAGATGGTAAGGCTTTTCTGCTTTTAAAGCTGGGATTACAAATGCGGCTCCAACCATGTCATTATCTAGCTTAGAGCCATCAGTGTAAATTTTTTAAATGGTCCGCGTAGTGCTAAAAAATATGAGCTTTTACAGAAGCAGATAAAGTGGGACCATCATTTTTCTTTATATTTGTATAATTAGTGTCGAAAAAGGCTGATAGTAGTTCCCATTTAGGGACTGCAGTGAACAGTACACGAGATGATATATCTTTCTTATTGATTCCTGACTCTTGAAAAATGTCATAAGTGAAAGTGCCTATTGTTTCTAAAGAGGCAACCGACTTTGCTCTTTTGGGAAAATCCGTGTCTGATTTTACGCACACTTCATCATCATAATTTGAGTTTGGAACTGATGTACTCCTTAGGACATATTTAGATGATGCAAGTTTCATATTTTCTCAAAAGGTAATATACCAATTTCAGCATATGTTTTTAATGAAGATGTATATACTGGAACTCCAATGGCAAGTTTATAGGCTTTACTGTCTATACTTTGCATTTTTTTAAAAGGTATTTTGGGGCGGAGAAGAATACCTCTTGGGCATATGTTAACTTTGAACGAATAAGTGCTGTTACTAGATGTATAAGAGTGGAAATGTCTTGTCCCCACTGTTGTTTGCTGGCAATTTTTAGGAAGTTCAGACTGTTTTTAGCTTTCATCATTACGTATTCTAAATGCTCTTTCCATGACAATTTTGATGTAAGGATCACTCCTAAAATTTAACAGACTGTGCATTATTGATAACTGTCCCTTCTAGTTTGAAAGAAGGCAACTCTCTTCGATCGTAACCAGAGTCAAAAAGCATCGTATGTGATTTCTCTGGAGACAAAGTTAAACCATTTTGAATCATAAACCATTTATATTATCAAGTTCTCTTTGATACAATTTTTTAGTGTAATTTAGCGATATCATTGGAGTGCGTTTTTTTCATAGTCACTTTCATCCATATGCAGATATCATCAGCATATTGAACCAATTCAACATGATTAGACACAGATGATGGTAGGTCATGTGTTAAATATATTGAAAAGTATTGGTGCTACTACTGATCCTTGTGGAATTCCCATGTGTGCGTGTGTGTGTGTGTGTGTGTGTGTGGTGTGTGTGTGTGTGTGCGTGCGGCGCGCGCGCGCGTGTGTGTGTGTATGTGTGTGGAGGGGGGGGGGGGGGGGGCACAGAGAGAACAGGAGGGAAGATGAGGTGGGGGCGGAGAGGGAGAGAAGGACAAGGGAGTGAGAGTGGGTGGGTGGGAGACCAGGGGACGTGCAAGCCAATGTGCGGGAGTTTTCAGAGCAGATGTGAGAGCATCTGTTTCGATAAAGCGCCTGGAACTGTCGTAAAGTGGCATAGAAATGTCAATTGCTGTCATTTTCATTACAACTGTGATTATGACGATGGACAGGCAAAGTTAGCTTGTTCATTAAAAACTGTTTAGATCGATCGTGAACACACGTGTAACTGTTGAATTATGTCTGTTTGTCATTTATTGTGAACACATGTCTCAGTGTTGAACTCTATGTGATTCATAAATCGTGAACAAATGTTCAAGTGCTGAACTCTGTCTGTGTGTCTCTCATTTAGCGTGAACACACGTGTAACTGTTGAACTCTATGTATCTGTGTGACCCCTACCCTCCTCTGCCTCTCTATGTCATATATCTCTGTGACCCCTACCCTCCTCTACCTCTCTCTGTCATACATATCTGTGACCACTGCCCTCCTCTACCTCTTTCTGTCATATATCTCTGCGACCCCTAGTAGGCCTGCCCTCCTCTACCTCTCTGTGTCGTATATCTCTGTGACCCCTACCCTCCTCTACCTCTCTCTCTGTCATATATCTCTGACCCCTGCCCTCCTCTACCTCTCTATGGCATATATCTCTATGACCCATGCCCTCCTCTCTCTCTGTCATATATCTCTGTGACCCCTACCCTCCTCTACCTCTCTCTGTCATATATCTCTGTGACCCCTGCCCTCCTCTACCTCTCTCTGTCATATATCTCTGTGACCCCTGCCCTCCTCTACCTCTCTGTGTCATATATCTCTGTGACACCTACCCTCCTCTCTCTGTGTCATATATATCTCAGTGACACCTACCCTCCTCTCTCTGTGTCATATATCTCTGTGACACCTACCCTCCTCTCTCTGTGTCATATATCTCTTTGACCCCTGCCCTCCTCTACCTCTCTCTGTGTCATATATCTCTGTGACACCTACCCTCCTCTCTCTCTGTCATATATCTCTGTGACCCCTGCCCTCCTCTACCTCTCTGTGTCATATATCTCTGTGATACCTACCCTCCTCTCTCTCTGTCATATATCTATGTGACCCCTGCCCTCCTCTACCTCCCTGTCATATATCTCTGTGACACCTACCCTCCTCTACCTCTCTGTCATATATCTGTGTGACCCCTGCCCTCCTCTACCTCTCTGTCATATATCTCTGTGACACCTACCCTCCTCTACCTCTCTCTGTCATATATCTCTGTGACACCTACCCTCCTCTACCTCTCTCTGTCACATATCTCTGTGACACTTACCCTCCTCTACCTCTCTCTGTCATATATCTGTGTGCCCCTGCCCTCCTCTACTTCTCTCTGTCATATATCTCTGTGACACTTACCCTCCTCTACCTCTCTCTGTCATATATCTGTGTGACCCCTGCCCTCCTCTACCTCTCTGTCATATATCTCTGTGACACTTACCCTCCTCTACCTCTCTCTGTCATATATCTGTGTGACCCCTGCCCTCCTCTACCTCTCTCCGTCATATATCTATGTGATCCCTGCCCTCCTCTACCTCTCTCTGTCATATATCTCTGTGACACCTACCCTCCTCTACTTCTCTCCGTCATATCTCTGTGACACCTACCCTCCTCTACCTCTCTCTGTCATATATCTCTGTGTGACACCTACCCTCCTCTACTTCTCTCCGTCATATATCTCTGTGACACTTACTCTCCTCTACCTCTCTGTCATATATCTCTGACACCTACCCTCCTCTACCTCTCTCTGTCATATATCTCTGTGACCCCTACTCTCCTCTACCTCTCTCTCTCTGTCAACATATCTGTGACCGCTGCCCTCCTCTACCTCTCTCTGTCATATATCTCTGCGACCCCTAGTAGGCCTGCCCTCCTCTACCTCTCTGTGTCGTATATCTCTGTGACCCCTACCCTCCTCTACCTCTCTCTGTCATATATCTCTGACCCCTGCCCTCCTCTACCTCTCTATGGCATATATCTCTATGACCCATGCCCTCCTCTCTCTCTGTCATATATCTCTGTGACCCCTACCCTCCTCTACCTCTCTCTGTCATATATCTCTGTGACCCCTGCCCCTCCTCTACCTCTCTCTGTCATATATCTCTGTGACCCCTGCCCCTCCTCTACCTCTCTGTGTCATATATCTCTGTGACACCTACCCTCCTCTCTCTGTGTCATATATCTGTGTGACACCTACCCTCCTCTCTCTGTGTCATATAACTCTGTGACACCTACCCTCCTCTCTCTGTGTGTCATATATCTCTTTGACCCCTGCCCTCCTCTACCTCTCTGTGTCATATATCTCTGTGACACCTACCTACCCTCTCTCTCTCTCTGTCATATATCTCTGTGACCCCTGCCCTCCTCTACCTATCTGTGTCATATATCTCTGTGACACCTACCCTCCCTCTCTCTCTCTCTGTCATATATCTATGTGACCCCTGCCCTCCTCTACCTCCCTGTCATATATCTCTGTGACACCTACCCTCCTCTACCTCTCTGTCATATATCTGTGTGACCCCTGCCCTCCTCTACCTCTCTGTCATATATTTCTGTGACACCTACCCTCCTCTACCTCTCTCTGTCATATATCTCTGTGACACCTACCCTCCTCTACCTCTCTCTGTCATATATCCCTGTGACACTTACCCTCCTCTACCTCTCTCTGTCATATATCTGTGTGACCCCTGCCCTCCTCTACTTCTCTCTCTGTCATATATCTCTGTGACACTTACCCTCCTCTACCTCTCTCTGTCATATATCTCTGTGACCCCTGCCCTCCTCTACCTCTCTCTGTCATATATCTCTGTGACCCCTGCCCTCCTCTACCTCTCTGTGTCATATATCTCTGTGACACCTACCCTCCTCTCTCTGTGTCATATATCTGTGTGACACCTACCCTCCTCTCTCTGTGTCATATATCTCTGTGACACCTACCCTCCTCTCTCTGTGTCATATATCTCTTTGACCCCTGCCCTCCTCTACCTCTCTGTGTCATATATCTCTGTGACACCTACCCTCCTCTCTCTCTGTCATATATCTCTCTGTGACCCCTGCCCTCCTCTACCTCTCTGTGTCATATATCTCTGTGACACCTACCCTCCTCCTCTCTCTCTGTCATATATCTCTGTGACCCCTGCCCTCCTCTACCTCCCTGTCATATATCTCTGTGACACCTACCCTCCTCTAACTCTCTGTCATATATCTGTGTGACCCCTGCCCTCCTCTACCTCTCTGTCATATATCTCTGTGACACACCTACCCTCCTCTACTTCTCTCTGTCATATATCTCTGTGACACCTACCCTCCTCTACCTCTCTCTGTCATATATCTCTGTGACACTTACCCTCCTCTACCTCTCTCTGTCATATATCTGTGTGACCCTGCCCTCCTCTACCTCTCTCCGTCATATATCTATGTGATCCCTGCCCTCCTCTACCTCTCTCTGTCATCATATCTCTGTGACACCTACCTCCTCTACTTCTCTCCTCCGTCATATATCTCTGTGACACTTACTCTCCTCTACCTCTCTGTCATATATCTCTCTGACACCTACCCTCCTCTACCTCTCTCTGTCATATATCTCTGTGACACCTACCCTCCTCTACCTCTCTGTCATATATCTCTGACACCTACCCTCCTCTACCTCTCTCTGTCATATATCTCTGTGACACCTATCCTCCTCTACCTCTCTGTCATATATCTCTGACACCTACCCTCCTCTACCTCTCTGTCATATATCTCTGACACCTACCCTCCTCTACCTCTCCCTGTCATATATCTGTGACCCCTGCCCTCCTCTACCTCTCTCTGTCATATATCTCTGTGACACTTACCCTCCTCTACCTCTCTCTGTCATATATCTCTGTGACACCTACCCTCCTCTACCTCTCTCTGTCATATATCTCTGTGACACCTACCCTCCTCTACCTCTCTCTGTTATATCTCTGTGACACCTACCCTCCTCTACCTCTATCTGTCATATATCTGTGACCCCTTCCCCTCCTGTACCTCTCTCTGTCATATATCTCTGTGACACTTACCCTCCTCTACCTCTCTCTGTCATATATTTGTGACCCCTGCCCTCCTCTACCTCTCTCTGTCATATATCTCTCTGTGACACTTACCCTCCTCTACCTCTCTCTGTCATATATCTGTGTGACCCCTGCCGTCCTCTACATCTCTATATCTTATATTTCTGCGAACCCTGCTTTCCTCTACCTCTCTCTGCCGTATACCTCTGTGACCCCTGCCCTCCTCTACCTCTCTGTCTGTCATATATCTCTGTGACTCCTACCCTCCTCTACCTGTCTCTGTCTTATATATCTGTGACCCCTATCCTTCTCTACCTCTCTCTGTCTTATATATCTGTGACCCCTGCCCCCCTCCCCCCTCGCTCTGTCAACTTACCAGTTTCTTTTGTAAAATTATGTATTTGTGTGTCGTTATATGTTTGTGAGCCGATGATCAAGGAATAAAGAGGGAGATAATTACCCTCAGGATGTGGGCCTTCGTAAGAGAGAATCCTTGTGTGACAGGTACCTTGGGAAGATGTTGATAGCTAGCCTGTCACTGTTTCACTTTATCCTTCTGTGTATCTTCTCTCTCTCTCTCTCTCTCTCTCTCTCTCTCTCTCTCTCTCTCTCTCTCTCTCTCTCTCTCTCTCTCTCTCTCTCTCTCTCTCCGTTTCGAATTTTGTGTATATGTAAGGGCAGATTGCAGAACTTATTTACACAACTGGTTTACTTTTAGGTGTTTCCAGTACTGGGGTTGCTTTTGCAAATCTAGCGTGTGATGTGAAAAAGAAATTCCACAGTATGAAGGAATGCTCGAGCTCAGCTGCCGAGTTGTTTGCTATTTTGAAAGCACTATAGTGTATTTCTGGAATGCCTGTTTTTACATAAAAGGCGGGGATTGAAAATCGGCGGCACACATGCCTCTACAGTATCCATCAATCAGATATTCTATGTGAGGTCCTGTTTCTAATCGATCAGTAATTAACTTTTTCAGTATTACTTCATTATGGTTCTTAAACTCTCCAGTCTAGTGGTAATGACATACGTGATCTGTACTGAAAAGGAGCCACGAAACATGCATCCGATGCTTTGTTTTGTGATTTCCCTCTTTCTTCTTCTGAGTGTGTTCATATTCTCGCAAGTTTGATTCGGAATACGAGACAAAGTTGGACGTAACAACATTCACAAGCACAGACGGGATCTTACTAATCCTACAAAACTATGCTTATCCCCCAAGACCAAACCCAACCGTACCTTAAAACTTAGACTGTAGGATAATAGATGATTAGGTAGATATTTAAAACCGGTGTACTACGTTCGATGCAATACCTCATCGACAACGTTTTGAACGTACAATGAAAGACTACTGCAACGTTATCGTCGTTTGGTTAGAACGCTATCGGAGGCGCGATGTACTGGACCACTACATTCAGTGGTCAGTCAAAAACAGTCCTCTAGGTTCAGAAGACCACCTTCAGAAAACCTGCTCCCTTAGTTTAAATGTTTGGCGCTTTTGTTATGTGGAGCCTCACTGTGAGTCCTTGACGACGTGTGTGTGTGTGTGTGTGTGTGTGTGTGTGTGTGTGTGTGTGTGTGTGTGTGTGTGCGTGCGTGCGTGCGAACTCGAACTCCCATGCACGGCCCACAGTTCCCACCATACACACCACACAGTTCCCCACCATACACACCACACAGTTCCCACCATACACACACCACACAGTTCCCCCACATACACAACACAGTTCCCACCATACACACCACACACTTCCCACCATACACAACACAGTTCCCACCATACACAACACACAGCACACAACACGCAGAACTCACCAAACACAGCACACAGTTCCCACCCATACACAGCACACATTTCCCGCCATACACAGCACACAGTTCCCATCATACTCTACACAATTCTCACCATACACACAACACACAGTTCCCACCATGCATATCACACAGTTCCCACCATACACAACACACAGTTCCCACTATACATAACACACAGTTCCCACCACACACAACACACACAGTTCCTACCATACACAACACACAGTTCTCACCATACACAACACAGTTCCCACCATACACAACACACACAGTTCCCACCGTACACAGTACGTGTTGACTCTAGTGGTACGCACTGGTGTCTGACCCTAGCGCTACGTGTTGGTGTCTGACTCTAGTGATACGTGTTGGTGACTGACTCTAGTGATACGTGTTGGTGTCTGACTCTAGTGATACGTGTTGGTGTCTGACTCTAGTGATACGTGTTGGTGTCTGACTCTAGTGGTACGTGTTGGTGTCTGACTCTAGTGGTACGTGTTGGTGTCTGACCCTAGTGATACGTGTTGGTGTCTGACCCTAGCGGTACGTGTTGGTGTCTGACCCTAGCGGTACGTGTTGGTGTCTGACTGACTCTAGTGATACGTGTTGTTGGTGTCTGACCCTAGCGGTACGTGTTGGTGTCTGACCCTAGCGGTACGTGTTGGTGTCTGACTCTAGTGGTACGTGTTGGTGTCTGACTCTAGTGGTACGTGTTGGTGGATGATTCTAGCGGTACGTGTTGGTGTCTGACTCTAGTGGTACGTGTTGTTGGATGACTCTAGCGGTATATGCTGGTGTCCTGACCCTAGTGGTACGTGTTGACTCTGGTGGTACGTGTTGGTGTCTGACCCTAGTGGTACGTGTTGGTGTCTTGACTGTAGTGGTATGGTGTGTTGACCCTAGTGGTACTTGGTGTCTGACCCTAACGGTACATCTTGGTGTCTGACTCTAGCGGTACGTCTTGGTGTCTTGACTCTAGCGGTACATGTTAGTATCTGACTCTAGCGGTACATGTTGTGTCCTGACCCTAGTGGTACATGTTGACTCTAGTGGTTCGCGTTGGTGTCTTGACTCTAGTGGTACGTATTGTCTCTAGTGGTACTTGTTGGTGTCTGGCCCCAGCGGTACATGTTGGTGTCCGATCCAAGCAGTACGTCTTGGTGTCTGACCCTAGCGGTATGTGTTGTTGTCTGACCCAAGCGGTACGTCTTGGTGTCTGACCCTAGAGGTACATCTTGGTGTCTGACCCAAGCGGTACCTGTCTTGGTGTCTGACTCTAGCCGTACATGTTGACTCTAGTGGTACGTGTTGGTGTCTGACTCTCGCGGTACGTGTTGATGTCTTGACCCTAGCGGTACGTGTTGCTTTCTGATTTTAGCGATACGTGTTGACTCTAGCGGTACGTGTTGACCCTAGCAGTACGTGTTGACTCTAGCGGTACGTGCTACGTGTTGACCCTAGCGGTACGTATTGACCCTAGTGGTTCGTGTTGGCGTCTGACCCTAGCAGTACGTGTTTGTGTCTTAACCCTAGCGGTACGTGTTGACTCTAGCGGTACATGTTGGTGTCTTGAGCCTAGCGGTACATGTTGGTGTCTTGACCCTGGCGGTACATGTTGGTGTCTTGACCCTAGCGGTACGTGTTGGTGTATTGACCCTAGCGGTACGTGCTGTGTCTTAACCCTAGCGGTACGTGTTGGTGTCTTGACCCTAGCGGTACGTGTTGGTGTCTCTTGACCCTAGCGGTACGTGTTGGTGTCTTGACCCTAGCGGTACGTCTTGGTGTCTTGACCCTAGCGGTACATGTTGGTGTCTTGACCCTGGTGGTACATGTTGGTGTCTTGACCCTAGCGGTACGTGTTGGTGTCTTGACCCTGGTGGTACGTGTTGGTGTCTTGACCCTAGCGGTACGTGTTGGTGTCTTGACCCTGGTGGTACGTGTTGGTGTCTTGACCCTAGCGGTACGTGTTGGTGTCTTGACCCTAGCGGTACGTGCTGGTGTCTTAACCCTAGCGGTACGTGTTGGTGTCTTGACCCTAGCGGTACGTGTTGGTGTCTTGACCCTAGCGGTACGTGTTGGTGTCTTGACCCTAGCGGTACATGTTGGTGTCTTGACCCTAGCGGTGCGTGTTGGTGTCTTGCAGAGGCTGAGCGGGCACTGGTGGAGCGGGAGGAGGCTGTACAAACAGCAGCAGCGTCAGTACAACCAGCGCTACTGGCAGCGCCTCAAGGCGGACCCCGAGCGCTACGCCAAGAGAATCGCTGCCATCAACGAGAAGCGAAAGCTCAGGGCGTCACGCGGGAGGAATAGCATCCCCTCTGTCATCCACCACCACAACGCTCAGCTATGAACAAAGAGCTAAAGGACAGGAAGATAGAGGGGGTGAGGGTAGGCAGGGAGGATCATATCCAGCTTTGTCTGCATTTTGACCTGTTCAGACAGATACCAGCAGTGTTTTTATGGTTGCAGAAAACATGTCACAGGTACCTGCATTGATTGTACGGTGACAGTAGATACACTACAAGAACATGCTTTGCCTTTGGCAGCAGAAAGAGATGTCAATTGTACCTGCATCTGATTTATGGCGGCAGAAGATCGTTAGCAGTGCCTGCACAGGCTTTATGACACCAGACTACGAGTCATTTGTACCTGCATTGGTTTAATGGCGGCAAAAGATACGTCGAAGATACCTGCAGTGATTCGTGGCGCAGAGGATGTGTTACTGATACCTCTATTGAATTTTACGTAATCTCTATGGATTGATAGTGGCAAGATATACGTTACACGTACAAGAGTGGATTTCATGGCGGCAGACTATACATCACACGGGTACCACACTGGTGTTATGGTGCCAGAGGATACGTCACAATTTTTCATGTCATATTTATGGTGCAAGATGATAGTCACAATTTTTCATGTCATTTATGGTGCAAGATGTAACGTCACAATTTTCATGTCATATTTATGGTGCAAGATAATACGTCACAATTTTTGTCGTATCTATGGTGCCAGAAGACAAATCACAGGTGCCTGCAAACTGGTTTTAAATTGGCAGAAAATGTCACAGGTAACCTGCATTGGACCTATGACAGCAGAATATACTACAGAGGTATCTGCGCTGGTTATATGGCAGCAGAAGATACGTCACAAGTACGTACCTACACTGGATTTATAGAATTAGAAAGCAGGTCACATGTACATACACTGGATTTATAACATCAGAAAATAGGTTACGTCTGCCTACACTGGATTTATAACATCAGAAAATAGGTTACATCTGCCTACACTGGATTTATAACATCATAAAATAGGTTACATCTGCCTGCACTGGATTTATAACATCGGAAAATAGGTTACATCTGCCTACACTGGATTTATAACATCAGAAAATAGGTTACATCTGCCTACACTGGATTTATAACATTAGAAAATAGGTTACATCTGCCTACACTGGATTTATGGCGGCAGAAGATACGTCACCTGTACCTGCACTGGATTTATGGCGGCAAAAGATACGTCACATGTGCATACCCCTTTTTTATGGCCATAGAAGATACATGACATGTACCTACACTGGATTTATGTCGACGGAAGATACGTCACATGTACCTATACTTGATTTATGATGACAGAAGATACGTCACATGTACATACACTGGATTTATAGCATCAGACGATACGTCACATGTGCATACTCTAGATTTATGGCGGCAGAAGAAACTTCACATGTACCTACACTGCCTTTATGGCGGCAGAAAATACGTGACACTACCTACGTTGTTTATGGGGGCAGAAGATAAGTCAGGTACATACACTGCTTATATCACACAAATAGAATTTGTGCTCTGAGGTCGTAGATCTATTACACAAAAGGAACTGAGCTCAGATGTGTTAGAGAATGTTACTCAGAAGCGTTTGTGGATGTTGGGGATCTTACTCAGGTAATTGTGAGATGTTAATAAATCAGCACTGCACCTGACTAATGCCTGGTATTTTTAAGTATCGTTATCGTTAGAGAGAGAGAGAGAGAGAGAGAGAGAGAGAGAGAGAGAGTCATCCACTCAGAAATACGAGGCTGAAAGTGAGATAGTGTGAGGTTTAGGAAAGTGTGAAATGTAAGAGAAACTTCTTCATACATGTTCAGAAACATGCCAAACAGAGGATAGGACGAGGCAGAATATAATATAACATCATTTCAATAAACAGGCTCTTAGAATTTACACATGTATTTATTTTGACTACAAATTATAGAGGACATTCCCTGGAATTCTAACTTTCAACTAAGACCTTCTCTGTCTAGACTAATGAAAATAGATACACAACACAGAAGTCCTATACCTTAACAATCATTGTGGCCAGGCCTGAAGGCTGAGGCCCAGCAACACCTTGACTGAACCAGAGGATAAACAGTAAACAAGTGGGGTAGTCTTTGCTCCCATAAGGAAACGTAACACAGAGTAACTTTTATTCAAGACTGGCACAGCCTTTTAAACTTGAATAAAGTCAGACAAATACAAAGACGAACAATCTAATAGTGGAGGAAAAACAAGCGCAGGCCAACAACTAAATTGTTTTCATAGTAATGACTTGTCAGAACTTTGAACTTAAGAAGGGCAGGGGGGGGGGGGGGGGGGGGGGCGGCAGGAGGCATTTCCAATTTCGTTTTGATTAAATCGAGGTTATTTGTATTTGTTTCTGTCTGTCTTTGTGTTTGTCTTTTGATCTCCCTTGCATCCTTGG
Source organism: Conus betulinus (assembly GCA_016801955.1). Classification (NCBI taxonomy): domain Eukaryota; kingdom Metazoa; phylum Mollusca; class Gastropoda; order Neogastropoda; family Conidae; genus Conus; species Conus betulinus. The sequence goes on along the minus strand of JADBJO010000563.1, from coordinate 249,462 downwards.
GTGGATCCTCAAGCGTAGGCTCAAAGATTGCCCCCTACATTTTATACTATTTGCATAATATCTGTAGTTTTTCAGCAACGTTTTTTCCCCTCACACTTTCGTTTGGTTTCCTTTACTACTCTTCGCTGGCTGCTTCAGGGGTGCTATTGGATTCTTTTTTTGCACCCTTGGTGGTGAGAACACCACGGTATTATGGACTGTGGTGTGTCTCTATTTGACGCCGGGAGCGCAGATACAGCCAGCCGTGTCTCCCTGATGAGTTTCCGACCCAGCGGACGAAAGGCCTCGGAGCAGGCAATACAAATATATCTGCCTTTAAAAGGGATTGCGATCCCTTAGGCAGCCAGTGAAGAGTTTTTCATATTTTCTTAATTTCATGTTCCCAGTTTTTACATCTTCAACCTCCTGCCGCCCCCCCCCCCCCTCTGCCCTTCTTAAGTTCAAAGTTCTGACAAGTCATTATTATGAAAACAATTTAGTTGTTGGCCTGCGCTTGTTTATCCCCCCACTATTAGATTGTTCATCTTTGTATTTGTCTGACTTTATTCAAGTTTAAAAGGCTGTGCCAGTCTTGAATAAAAGTTACTCTGTGTTACGTTTCCTTATGGGAGCAAAGACTACCCCACTTGTTTACTGTTTGCTGTCCCCTGCCTCATTTCATTTCCAATTTTGAACCAGAGGATGCCAGGGAGGAGAGCGAGTGGAGGTTGATATATTTAGTTTATATAGCTTTTGCTCGAGTCTGAATTGATTAACAGTGGCGTGACACAGCATTGACACTTATTGCTTTGGCAGTGAGAGAACGCCAGGCACTGGACATTATCCATGTCTTTGTCATTACTGACCAATTGCGGGAAGGGGGAGGGGCGTGGAAATGTGAGGGGTGGGGTGAGGGAGTGGGGAGCACGAGAGGAGACCTAGCTGTTGGCCTGTTGCTCAATCCATAATGATCTGATGCAACTGCTAAAGGAGTGGTGGTGGGGGGGGGGGGGGGGGGACTCAGAATGTTCGCCCATAATGCAGTCCATCGTGGAGCCGTTAATGGTTTTTAACAGTCCTCAAGCCTTCCTGACACTTGGCATCACGCTTCAGAACAACGTACCCTAGGACTGACCATTGAGCTCACCCATGTGCGCGCGCGCGCGCGCGCTCGTGTGTGTATGTGTGTGTGTGTGTGTGACTTTGTGATAATTGCCAACGCTTCCCTTAAAAAAAAGTCCTCATTTTTGCAATAAATGAAGACAAGAAGGGAAGGGCTAGACTGTTCTAAAATAAGGTTGTGACTTCATATTTCAGTACAGGAATGGCATACAATCCGGATATTTGAGGTTAGGGAATGTCAGACGCCAATAGTCACGCATAAAATTATTTGAAAGCTGAATAGAGACTGCATTGCACATAGTTATAGCCCAGCATTACAATTTATCATATGCACATGAGTCCATTTTCTCTGGGAGGATAAGCAGTAATATGTTACTGCCTTCATTTGTCACTTTGAAGCGAGAGTCATGTCACAGATGGGGAGTGTCACAGCACAGCACTTGAGTCACAGTGTGATCGACATTTCGTTCCAGACTAGGTACAGTTTTTCTAGAACAGTTCACGCTCCGTTTAGCGTAACTGATGTGCGGCGTTGAGAGGAATGCTTGAATTTTGAGCATGTCAAGCTGATAGTCACTCTGTAGGCAGATACGTCGATCGAACATTGTGGTACGGAAGTAAGTCATGGATGGAAGAACCTGCGGCGTTATGATGTCACCACACGTCGTCCTCATGGAGAAGTGACGGCCTGTCCATTGGTGAGGGTCAGATGGTGTTATGATGTCACCACACGTCGTCCTCACAGTGAAGTGACGGCCTGTCCATCGGTGAGAGTCAGGTGGCGCTATGATGTCACCACACGTCGTCCTCATGGTGAAGTGACGGCCTGTCCATCGGTGAGAGTAAGATAGTGTTATGATGTCAACACACGTCGTCCTCATGGTGAAGTGACGGCCTGTCCATCGGTGAGAGTCAGGTGGCGTTATGATGTCACCACACGTCGTCCTCATGCAGACGTGACGGCCTGTCCATCGGTGAGAGTCAGGTGGCGTTATGATGTCACCACACGTCGTCCTCATGGTGAAGTGACGACGGCCTGTCCATCGGTGAGAGTCAGGTGGCGTTGTGATGTCACCACACGTCGTCCTCATGGAGAAGTGACGGCCTGTCCATCGTGAGAGAGTCAGGTGGCGTTGTGATGTCACCACATGTCGTCCTCATGGAGAAGTGACGGCCTGTCCATCGGTGAGAGTCAGGTGGCGTTGTGATGTCACCACATGTCGTCCTCATGGAGAAGTGACGGCCTGTCCATCGGTGAGAGTCAGGTGGCGTTGTGATGTCACCACATGTCGTCCTCATGGTGACGTGACGGCCTGTCCATCGGTGAGAGTCAGGTGGTGGCGTTTGTGATGTCACCACATGTCGTCCTCATGGAGAAGTGACGGCCTGTCCATCGGTGAGAGTCAGGTGGCGTTATGATGTCACCACATGTCGTCCTCATGGTGACGTGACGGCCTGTCCATCGGTGAGAGTCAGGTGGCGTTATGATGTCACCACATGTGTCGTCCTCATGGTGACGTGACGGCCTGTCCATCGGTGAGAGTCAGGTGGCGTTATGATGTCACCACATGTCGTCCTCATGGTGACGTGACGGCCTGTCCATCGGTGAGAGTCAGGTGGCAAATACTGCCTCATCACACATGATGCCCTGGAATCACGTTGTGGGGAGACTGCACACAGCGGGGAGGGTGATCTCTTTACAGACAGTCTGGCGTAATGTTTGCCGGCGCGCAATACGTGCTTTCCAACCACCCTGGTCGGAAACGGTGATCATTTATTTGCCCACAGCTGGGCAATATGACATAGACACGGATATTGTGACATAGTAGGTATGCCATTTAGCTGATGTGCGTGCAATGCATTATCTCGTAGGAATGGTGGGTAAGGACGAACAAAATGGAGAGATGGAGAACTATATAAAGTGCAATCGAATGCCATCTGTGTTCAGTAACATGCAGCCAGCGTACATTCATAATAAAATGAGCTACAAAATCGTAAAACAATGTCAAAGTTGCTAACATGCAAGGCAAAGACAAATGAATTCAAACATGTAATTCACTCGACACTGCAAAATAAAAGAGAAAGGCAAACAGTAAAACGTTCGGTAAAAAGAGACACGTCATACCACATTCAAAGTAAGACAAAGAACTAGTGATAGGTAAGCCCTGAAATAAAAAAAAGGAATGTAATGCTGAGAAGTACACAATATGCATCAATGATGAAGGGATTAAAAAAAATCATTCACGACAAATACAAATTATTCACGAGAAAGGCAAAAGGATGCGACACACGTATGACCTAACATAATGTAATGAAAGAGGACGAAGAATACATCGTCGGTGATTAATACCAATGGTAACAAAACAAAAAAAGAAATCAATACGCAGCACCTGGAAAAGAGACGATGCAAAAAAAACAAACAAACAAACAAACAAAAAAAAAAACATCCCAAAACATAACGTCAGCACACTGTCAAGAAAAAATGCAAAGGAAAATCCATGAACACGCTCCGTCAATTGCGAGACATATACAAGATTACAAGGAATGCGTGAGCCACTGCTTTGGTTTCTGAAACTGGATGACATTACACTGGAGCCCGATGATAGGTTTAGATTATAAAAAAAAGGTCACAAATGAAATGCCACTTAATGATGGTGGAGGAAAGGTGTAATAAAACGTATTATCAAAGAGAATTGCATTCAAGGCTAGAAATAATTCATAATGACACCAAGACATAACTAAACGAACACATATAATCAATGAGCATCTCCCAGAACCGCACGTACAGAGTGTGTGAAAACAAGATATAAAGTGAAAAAATTTAGGTGGCGTTTCTAATGGCACTAGCAGAGGACGATTTGGCTTACAACCCGTACATATCTCGACCATATACTGCCAACAAGTTAAAGCAATGGTAGTTCATGGTTTCAGCATAACGGACATTTACTTTATTACAACACGAATACAAATCTTCATGATAGAGTAGGTAATACACCGCACAGCATAAGTGATTATCTAAGGCGGTGTCTTCCATTACACTTTGATGTTTCATTTGTTTGTATAATAATCCAAGTGTTAATGCTTTTTAATGTTGTCATTGGGTTGTTGAATCTTATTTCTCTGTAACGTCATCATAGATCGAAAACAGACTAAACAATACATTTGACCAGTCTACTGTTAGAATGGAGTATACAATGAAAACAGAAAAACAAAATCAGGGGAGGGAAGAGTAGGGGCGATGGGGGAAAGCAGTGACTAAATCAAATTACGATTTTTTTATGAGGAACATGTTGACCAAAAACAAACTCAAAGTGGCCTTAGAAACAATCACAGACTGTATATGATAAAACTCCTCTTTGAGTAAATATTTCATTTCTGTTACTGGGACAATGTGTTCACATGTTCTGTACATACAGCAGCATCATTGATGAAATGGAACATGGCTAATAGCGGGACAGAACAAAGCAGTAACTTGCTTAACAAAAGACAACAGTGAATATGTTAGCCGACACCTGCAGTGATGAATGAGGAGGAAACAATGATGAACATGAAGATGATGACCCTGGCCATGGACAATGAGATGAATATGGTCTGTGGTGACAGAAACAAACTCATGCATGATCAGATGAATGACAAATGGATGACACACAAACATGCAGACACGTCGTTATGTCAACAAAACATAAGGATCCTTAACACGACACAAACAGGATGAATGCACATATTCACAAGGATGATCGCCTGCGCTGTGTACACAGAATGAGACATTATGTGTAACGTGACGCTGATAAACAATGATGTAGGGCAAAAGAGACTGAAACCAGCTCTGACAATGTTTGAATTGATATATTTTGTAAAACCTTGTATGAGTGTGCACCTGAATTAATTTACATATATTCCAAGAAAACAACAAATATGTGGATGTAGTTGTGAGTTGGTCTGTGCGAATGTAAGAAGTCGCGTCACACCGAGATCGAACAAGTCAGTCAGTCATTCCCCTGACCACTGGGGGGTGGGGGGTGGGGGGGGGGGGGGGTTGGGGCGGACGTGATGAGGCAGTCGCCGTTTCTCTCCAGGCTCTTCTGTTGGTGGCTGTCTTGATGAGATCTGGCATGGTCACCGGAAAGACGAACGCGCAATCGCTCCGAAACAAAAATAAACCGCAGAAGTGACTGTGATATTTACATGGTATGACTGATGGAAAATTTGTCTGTTGATTCAACAGCCATTCCTGAAACACCCAAAAGACGTGTTAATATCTAAACATCAACGAAACACTAAATAAAAACAAAGGTACTTTACAAATACTACGATTAATGGTCCTTCTTGTCGAATGGAGAGGGAGGGTAGGGGATGAGACGGGGAGATGGCAGTGATCGCCACAAACGAAATCATATGAACGTTGACAATGGACCCGATGGGCAGGGGAGTCGCCAGCGCATAACTCTCATATACAATGCTGAGTAATGAAATTATAGTAAGTAGTCTTGTAAAGTTCACAATCAACTGGCACAAAGGAGATATATTACCAGCAGGAGAGGCACCAGCGCACAACTCTCTTGTATGCTGCTGTGTAAGAAGAGTTGAGAATGGCCTGCACGGAACAACGAATTACCAGCTAGAGAGTTGCCAGCGCATGACTCTTATATATAAATTGTGTAATGGAACAATATATACAGAGGCAGGCAAGATTCAGGACTGTAAGACATGGTCCTGTGGCATTTGCGCCGTATAGTAGTAGAAGTAGCAGTAGTAGCCATGGCAGTAGTATTGTGAAGTCAATGAGGCGTAATGTGCCGTTAAGAGTAATAGCAGTGGGCGGAGAAGTAGGATTACATACAGTGGGTTGTCAGCGCCCAGTAGTGTGCCGTAATAGACCGATCGTGGATCAAGGAAAAGGGAGGTGGACCATGAATAATGACAATAAACGAACAGAGACAACACCGACTCTGCAGGAATAATCGTTCATTACGTACGCTCATGGGCATTTGAACTGTATAGCAGTTGCATAATTATCAGCTGAAGTAGAGTAATAAGCGTATCTGTTTACCCATGAATGGTAACTAGACTGCTAATGTAGTGGTGGTACGTTTAGAACTGGAGCATTATTCGTATCAATGAACGTGGATATTGCAGACGAGACGAATCAGACAAAACAAGACGCGACAAGACGAACTGACATGCCAATGACACGGGAAAAATGTGCAGGTATAGGTCAGTCAGGCGGTGAACTTCGACACGGCCGACATCCGTTCTCAGTCTGCACCAACAGTGTTTACGCCAATAAAACCGGACCCGAATGGGCTTTGGGGTGGGTGTGGGTGACTTGGGGAAGCAGCATAAGTGCCGTTCAATCAGGAGAAGAGAAACTGTTTCTGATCGATAGGCTGATGCAAGACTTATAGCAAAGTGACAAAGAGGGAAAAAGAAACAATAATCACATCGGCACACACCAACAGCTTACCAAGACGCTATCAGTTTGTACACAGGCATAGTCAGACCCCCTTAACCAACTATACACATCATGTGATCAGTTTCAGTCTCCGGTCCTGGAAACCCTATTAACCAGCCCTGCTAACCACAGATCATGGGAGAGGGTGGGGGAGGGTGCGAGTGGGGATCACTTAGGTGCCTATCCACTGAAAAGTGAGAGTGGCGGGAGGTGGGAAAGGAACACCTGCTGATGGAGAAACATTCAATGACGACAATGCAGATATCGGAACGATTCACAGGTACAAACTGGGTGCTTTCATTCAAATGACGTTTCTTAATATTGGCTGAACATGTCAGACACCGCGAAGTATGAAATGAAAGTGAGACACGAGGAAAAGTGGCACTAAGCATACCTAACTTTTTTTCAACTGCGAACAGGATGTTCAACTTAATTTGGAGCGATCGGTCGTCTGGCAGCTGGAGGCTAGCCGCTTATTGGGGCAGGAACAGGGCTGACTTTTCTTGTTGACAAGAATATTGACGTAATTTAAACGACGAAAGGTGACGCGCACGACTGAGCAAAAAGAATTCCTTTCTTGACATTTATTTATGCTATTTACAAAGATGTATTTGGAGTAAATAAGCGAGAAACCGTTATTGAAAATGCAAAACAAACAAAAACAACATCAATGTATTTTGTAAGCCAATGAGTCACGTTGGTGATTGCTTTTACCTATAGTATTTAAACGAATGATTTGAAACATTTAATGTCTGACCAAACCTGTCATGCAACATGTTTTACTATCCTTTGTTTTCCTAAAAAGTATGTGGATTACCGTTGCACTCTGTACGAATGTTTGAAGTTATGTCTTAGTTGCTTGAAGGAATTTTTAGGGAAACTGAGTCAACGAAAAGTAAAATGTAACAAAACAAGAAATACTTTTTTTGGCTTGAAACAGATGTCCCTCAGCTGCATGAATCACTGTATGAATAACCACTTGGATTGTACACATCAGGTTCAGCTTATTTCCACAGGATTAAACACAAAGTATTTATGCAAAATTGAACACTGATTAGAGGCACACAGCAAGTAAAGAAAAAAACAATATACTGTACTCAGAGTAAGAAAGTGGCGGACATAGTGCACTGGCAAAAAGGACATACTGTAGAACGTGCTTAGCAAAAGAGAATGGGACCAGCACTTCCATTTTATGACAGTGACGCACCGTAAACCGAGGGGCAAGTGATTAAAGTGAGGAAGGAAAATGAACAAGTGGCGTTATGTAAAGCATTACAAGCGATGGTTAACAGCTTTTAAATGAACAATTACTACAGTGGTTTTTTTATTAGCTTTCGAACAGGGATGTGCACTGGAGGTCCATGACAGACTCCGTAACCAACTGGGAAGTTAGGTAACCTAAATCAAATTGAGACAACGTCCATCCTGTCCGTCCCTATGAGAAAGCAGAGTGGTAAAATTCAGTGTATCAAATTTGATACATGGGGCACTAGAGGGCAAATCAAATGTGTGATAAATGTACTGACAGGCTGAGAAGTGTCACATGTCACACCAACGCCTTTTTTCGCATTCTAAGTTCTCCTGTGATTTCAGAGCAACAGCGGAAGAAGGCCATGAAGCGCTGCTACAACCAGATGTACTGGAGGCGGCTGCAGGCGGACCCCCAGCTGTACGCCATACGGCTGGCCAGGATGAGAGAGAGGAACAGGCGGCACCGGAAACAGAGCAACATCTCCACGTCACCAGCCCAGTTCAGACACGGTCCGTGAACCAGACTTCCGCTAGAAGGAATGCGCCAAGGCCAACCACAGTTTCCTGACATTCAACATCTTGCCTCAAAATGATTCAACGCCTGTTGTTTATAGCCCCGCCGACCTCAAGGGCCACGTCATATCTGCTTGGGGTGAGGACAGCGCAGGCAGACAATGCAGACACAAAGCAGACCGGCGTTAGGCGGAACTGATGACATCACCTTTTGTCTGTGACAAACCTCGTTTCGAAATCTGGATCCAGATTAGGTGTACTTACAGCTCTTTTGTATGAGAGGTGTGAAAATAGCAGCGTCTAACAGCTTATTGACACAGTTCACACTACACACGGTGACAGACATGTAACAATTGATTGTAACAGCTTATTGACACAGTTCACACTACACACAGTGACAGATATGAAACAATTGATTGTAACGCTTATTGACACAGCTCACACCACACACAGTGACAGACATGTAACAATTGATTGCAACAGCTTATAGACACAGTTCACACCGCTCACCTCAATGCCCAATCAAACTGGAGAGTTCAGATATACCCTCTAATCAAGAAAAAGCAGAAGCATTTGCTGATATATATGCAAATTGCAGTAGAATTACTGGACTATCAACTGAAAGTAGACAATACAGAAAAAAATGAGGAGGAAAGTAATATCATATCAGATCATAGTTTTAATAAACCTGAATTAAAAAGCTAATGTAAATTCAAATATAACACTCGATGAAGTAATTGAATGTATTTCACATATGGGTAAAAATAAGACGTCTGTTGGACTAGTTGGGATATCTTATGAATTGTTAAAGCATTACCACAAAATGTAGTTCAATTTTTACATTCGTTGATACAAAAATGCTGGTCTAACGGTGAAATGCCTCTTATCTGGAAACACTCCAATTGTTATCCCTATACACAAGCAAGGAAAACCTCGGACTGATAAAAATAGCTATCGACCCATCTCCTTAACATCTCATGTATGCAAGTTAATGGAAAAATTAGTCTCAAGTAGACTAGTTCATTTCTGTGAAAAACAAAAACATTATTTCAAAAAATCAAGCCGCTTTTTGAAAAGGTCGTTCCACTACTGAACATTTAGTAAAACTTACGACATAAATTAAACAGCAGTTTGGCAGACGGAAAAATATTCTAGCAACCTTTTTTGATGTGAAAAAAGCTTACGATCAAGTATGGCATTACCGATTACTCCAAAAACTTCAAAACTACAATATAAGTAGTAATATGTATAACTATATACAATTTTTTTTTCATCACAACGTTTCATACAGGTAAGAGTTGGAAGCACATATTCTAAGTCCAGAGAACTTCAGATGGGTCTTCCACAAGGCTCGGTTATTTCACCTATTTTATTATAGCAGATCTTCCAAATAATGTATCAAAAGATACAGTTTTAGCCCAGTATGCAGATGATATATATGCATGTTGATGAAGGTGACAATGAAGCGTAAAACTCCAATTAGAACTCTTAACTATACCAAAAAATGTGTACCAACACGAACTGAATAAAATATATATATTTAAGAAGGAAAATGGACTTTCTTTATCATTTTAAAAAAAAAAAGGTACTTTTTAATTCGGGGCATAACCCAGAAAAACTGCCGGATTTCACTATTGGTGGCAGTGTCGTTACATATTTGCAAAGCGTAAGGTTTCTAAGTGTATATTTATCATCCAAACTTAAGTGGAATCAACATATAGACTATATCTTAAATAAAGCCAGAAAAGCTTTAAATTTTCTCAAAATCATTAGTAAACAGCGATGGGGTCAAGACACAAAAGCACTTTTATGTCTTGCTAATTCCTTAGTTCGTTCGCGTTTAACCTACGGCCAGGAATCTT
>JADBJO010000563.1:224283-231783 GCA_016801955.1 Conus betulinus | reverse complement strand
TAACGGTATCTGAGAGCAAAATCACGTCGTCTGCAAAAAGTAATAAAATAATTCTGAAGTTCCTGGTACTGTCTGGATTCCATGCTTCCCTTTCCCCGATTAATTCTACGGCTAATTCATTGACAAAAAAGAACATGATTGGGCTGAATACACATCCTTGTTTTACTCCTCTCGGACAATAAAAAAATCAAAATATGCATGCTCATCTCTCAGACATGCAATGACTGAGTCATACACTCCCCGAGGTGCTTTATACATTTTTCCATCAACGCCACTTCACCTTAACACATGCCATAAAACATTTCTGTAGACAGAGCCAAATGCTTTTCTAATGTCGACGAAAGCTACATAGAGCTTAGAATGTTTTGCTGAATATTTTTCAACGACAGAGTGTAAAGTAAAAATGCGATCAATTGTACTATATCCTGCTCTAAATCCACCTTGTTTCTCAGCTAACTTTCCTTCAAATTCTGCCCATCGTGAGAGTCGCGTATTCAGAATAAATGTGTACACTTTGCTCACGATACTTGTTAATGCCACATCATGGTAATTATCAGATAGATTAGCATCCCCTTTCTTGTAAATTGAAATAAGAATGGATTTATACCATTCTTTGGAAAATGCCCTGTTCAAATATCTTATTGAAAAGCACTACGAGAAATTTAATTACCGTTTCATTGGCATGATTAAGCATTTCACTGTTATCATATCAGTACCAGAACTTTCACCGGCTTTAAGTTTATTTATACTAGATACAACTTCCTCTCTGAGAAATAGGATCGTTAAAAAGTGGCTCGTCTGAATCGTCCATTAATTCTGCTGGTAAGATTTCCTCTTGAGCCAGCCCAGGTTTCATCAAATTAAATATCCTGTGGAAATGTTCATACCACTGGTCCAAAGAAATATCATTGCGCACTACATTTTTTTTTCTGTTTCACAGATCTTATTATTTTCCAGACTACACTGGGGTCGTTGGTTGACTGTTTCAATTTAATTATCCTTTTATTGTCAAATTCTTTTTTCTTGAAAAATTTATGTTCTTTGTATCGTCTTCTTTTATTCACATACTTATCTCTGTGCTGCTCATTACTCTTTTTTGACCTTTAAAATACTTTTAGGTAACGTCGGACCGTTCTTTTCTTTGGGGCGCATTGTTTATCATATTATTCATTTACGCTTTTCTTCTTATTGCCTACAGTTCGAATCATGGAGGCAGCAGCGCCATATAACATTTTTACCAATATATCTAGAGAAGCGTTGACATCGACTGAAAGAGTTTGAACAGCTTCTTGGATATGGCTATGAAACACATGTGAATTTAACTCATGTCTGTACTCTACTCTACAAAAGAAATATCTTTAGACCACACAATGCAATTTTCCTCATTCTCTACAGTTATAAAATTGTCTATACAACCAAGACCACATTTCCAAGTAAACTCGACTGGCAAATACCAAGAATCAACATGGTCTCCAAAATGTAAATGACAGTTACTTGAAAACAGCTCTTTAGTGATCAATACATTAATACATACATGCATAGGCACATACATACATGCATGCATACATGTATACATACATACACACATAAACTCATACATACATACATGCATACATATATACATACACACACATAAACACACACACACACATGCGCGCGCGCGCGCACGCACGCACGCACACACGCACACACACACACACACACACACACACACACACACACACACGTGCATATATACATTTTCACGTTAGGGATGCACAGTGCACGCAAATATGCAAGTAATTGTGTATGTAGGTGTAGGTATACACATTGATAAGCAGTTTATGCACAGAAACACACGTGCTCACGTATTCCTGCACACACATTTAGATTCCCACGCATGCAGACACAGTCACTAAAATGCGCACTAAATTCGAGCATGGAAAAAGAGAGAAAGAAATGTAAAGAGAGAGTGAGTAGCTGACAGCCAGCCAGTGAGCCAGTCAACAGCCAGCAGCAGAGAGAGAGAGAGAGAGAGAGAGAGAGAGAGAGAGAGAGAACTTTCATTCACAGACCGCGTTTGTCAGTTATAGCCTCAGCAGGGGGAGGGGGGGGGGGGGGGGGGGGGGGGGGGGGGAGGGGAGGGGTTGAGGGAGCGGGGAGGTAGCCAAACGTCTGAATCATCGAAGTCGGTGGGCGACAGCGAGCCCGTTACTGGCACAAAAACTTCGGACGTCAGCGAAGGCAAATATACGTGTTTGACAGGCGTGCCAGTTGAAGAAGACGAAGAAGAAGAAGAAGAAGAAGAAGAGAGAGAGAGAGAGAGAGAGAGAGAGAGAGAGAGAGAGAGAGAGAGAGAGAGAGAGAGAGACACACACACACACACACACACACACACACACACACACACACAGAGTCAATACTCAAAGACTCATATGATTTATTCCTAAAGGCCAAAGCCGCTTAGAATGGGGATATGCATTGTGATTGATGTCGCATATTGACACTAGTCTTCATCATGTTATATAAACACTTCGCTTCTGGAATGATTTATATAGGTTAATAGCAAGTCGTTTAAAAGTATGCTCATTAGACGATGACATTAACAAGACCAATTTGAAAAGACAAGGATTCTTGAAATATTTTTGTGGTATGAATTGCCCTCTGAGATCTCTTAAGCTTGAACACGTCAGTGCAAAATGAACTTAATCTTCTTTCGAATTTGGCATATTGCAATGGACAAATAAGATTTCTCTCACAGAATTGTCCATAGCGAAAATGATGAGTAGCCATATCAGGCACATCGAATCTGAAACCAGTCATGATACGCTTTAGTTGTTTGTCCATCTTCATCGATATATATATATATATATATATATATATATATATATATATATATATATATATATATATATATATATATATATATATATATATATGATAAATAATTAGGTTGCTAACCAACAATAATTTTTAAAAAGTGCTCAACCAGGTTGGGAGCGGCATCTGTTAAAAACCCTGACGACTGCACCAGCAAGAAACAGCGCTGTAGGTTTTATCACTTACATTTTAATCAAAGTTTTAACACACACACACACACACACACACACACACACACACACATATATATATATATATATATATATATATATATATATGTGTGAACATGTGTAATGTTTCAGAATAAAGGGCTGAATTTTTAAGACCCTATATCTCGGCACCATATTGAACAATCGGTTGAATTTGAGGATCAAATAATTTCAGATAAAGATCAAGAGAATTATTCTTCAATTTGTACAAATTTTGCAAAACATATAATAAAGCTTTCTTGGCTCTGCTTACAAGATCCCGGCATGCCACAGTAAAACTCAGCCTAGTAGAAAAATAGATTCCCAAGTACTTGTATATATTCACCACAGGTATAAGGATCCCATTATAAGTCCATCTTTCTCTGTTGGCCAATTATCCACCTTTTCTAAACACCACTATATTGCTTTTGGTCATGTTTACATGTAAATGAAGTTCTGAGGCTGCATGTTGTAGACTATTTTACTGCGTCTGTAATTCAACAATGGTTTCAGACAATAGAACAACATCTGCCAATAACAAAATGAATGATTCAGAAAAAATCATATGTGAACCCTGCACCATGTCTCCCACACTTGATTACGTCTAATACCAGTTCATTGATGAATAGTGAAAACAAGACAGGACTGGTAACATCGCCTTGTTTCACTCCCAGTGTACAGGTGATGTAATCTGTTAATTTATCTTCAAATCGAATTCTACTTTTGACGTTTATATACATGCTATTAACACACCCAAAAAACGCTTATCTCTTATTCCATTTTTTAAAAAAAGATTAGGCCACATTAAATTTGTTTCTATAAAGTCAAAAGCTTTCTCAAAATCAATGAAATCAACATAAAGTTTACGATTCATACAAAATTGTTTTTGTATTAAGGCTACCAGCGTGAACATATGATCGATAGTGGAATAACCTTTTTTAAATCTGCTTGATGTTCACCTGTAAGGTTTTGCTCTTCTTTCCATTCCTGTAGATTGTTGTTTATTATAGTGCTATAAATTTTGCTGCTTGTATCACATAAAGATATGCCCTCTGTAGTTGTTTGAATTATTTGCATTTCCTTTCTAAATAAAGGGACTACAATTTTTTTTGTCCACTTTTCCGGAAACACCCCCTTGTCAAATAATGTATTACATACCTTGACCAAAAAAATCAGCAACTGGCTCTCCCACATTTTTAAACATTTCCCTTTAATTTTCTTGTGGCAAACACTACTTCTTCCCGATTCATGTAAGCATTTTCCTCATCGATTCTATTGATACCCGTATAATTTTCTTCTGTTACTGTATCTCTTTCAAGCAGACTTAAAGTGTTCAGACCAGTCATCTTCTTTGTTACATTATTAACTTGCTTTCTTTTAACAGAAATTCTATGTGCATGTTTTCCCAGAACTCTTTTAAATTATCTATTGACCCAGTTAACTTATCCAGCAGTAAATCATTATGCTCTTTCTATTATTATTTTTTTTTTTTAAAATATATGTTTTATTCCTCCTCTCTCATCCTTCCACTCCACAGTTCCTTCATTCCTTCCTTTCCTCACGCGCTTATCCTTTGCAATGGATTTAACAATTTGACGTGAGCATGTCTAGTACATATACCAATATATAAATGTGTAGTTATGAATAATTAATACAATCGTTACAATCTGACAATTTTTCTTTGTGTGTTTACTCGGTTTGAATGAGTGAGTGAAGAAAAATATGAAACAAAATAGAATAAAGGTAATTGTTACAAGGAGGTTTGTTTTTCTTTTTTCCCTTTCCTTTCCCCTTCTCTCTTCCTCCCGTTCTCTCATTAATGGTTTTTTTTTTCTTTTTCTTTTCTTTTTCCCTTTCCTTCCCCCCTTTTGCCCCTACATTTTGTTGATCCCTTTCTCATCCTTCCATTCCACAATTCCTTCTTTCACACCCATATTCATCCTTACTCTATACAGAATTATATCAACATAGTAATATGATACAGAAAAAAAATGTGTACTCTTTCCTCCTCCCTCTTTTCCTTCCCTCCAAACACGGTATCCCCCCCCCCCCCCCCCCCCCCCCCCCCCCCACCCCCGCATCTCCTCTCCAGTCAATCAAGAAATGCGGCAGCTTTTTCAATTTTCTGATCAGCCATTCATCCATATACTTTTCAATTATTCTCATCCTCCAACTCTACACCGTTCCCTCTTCCTCATACAGGCTATAACATTTATTATATTCATTTAGGCAATATATATAAACTTGATTTCCACGTGGAAGTATGGTGTTCACTTGAGTTCTAAAGGTCATGCAGTTCAATAGTCTTTAAACACACACACACACACACACACACACACACACACACACACACACACACACACACACACACACACACACACACACACACATCACAGACACCTATTCACCAATTCAGGCATCTGACTTTTGGTTGAACACGAAAACACCCAGTTGTCAGTTAATAGCCTTGTAGACCAACGTCAACATCTTGGTGTATCCGCTTAGTCTAATAGTACTACTACTCATTTCAGTTTTCAAGTAACATTATTAATGACTCAATTTTAAGTACCTATTCGATTTGCTGACTCGGCTTTTCCTAAGTAACACTGTCTATGAGAGGCTTATAAATAATCCATTTTTTATTAATTTTTTCAAAAGATGCACTCACTGAATGACAGTATTTTATTACATCATACCTGTGCTTCAGAGTTCTTTTAAATGCATTAATATTTGGCAAGTTTCTTTGCATTTTACACTTGTAGATGTGGAATTTGGCTAATAGTATAATTAAGTCCAAGCATCGTCAACTTTATACCGATTATTCCAGCCAAGGAGAACAAAAACTTCACAAAAGGTTAAATTTTCACAGTGGGGACAATGTTCACTCAACCAAGATCTCAAACTGGCCTAGAAGTTCTGCACAAATGTACAGCTCCAAAAAAGATGAACAATTGTTTCTTCTTCAATGCCACAAAAGGTACATAAAGGTGACTCCGATATCTGCTGCGCAGATATAAATATCTTTGTGTAGGAAGTAACCTATACAAAAGTCTCAGCTGAAACCGCCTTAGTTGATTATCTGGGGGTACATTTAAATGGTTTCAATTTTTTTTCCAAGATAACTGTATATTTATGTAATTCCGTTGCCGTTTCTCCACACGTGGAGGAGAGGAATCATTCTGAGTAAGCGTTTTATATATCATCTTTGAATTTCCATTTTTTTATGAGGGACCAAACGTTTGATAAGTCATTCTTTTCATTTTTATTAATCAGAAGTCCTGTTTCTTCTTGATACTGCATTATAGCTCTGATAACACCTGCATAAAGCAGAAAGTTTGTTGTTATTTGGGGAAATTTATTTTTTAAATTATCAAAGCTTAAGAACTTTCCATTACAGTCAATCAAATCACCAATTACTAGAATGTCATTGTCTATCCACTCATTTTGATGTATGTTTTTTTTGTCTCGAATGATATTGAGATTATAGTGAATATGTTCCGCTAGAAATTCCTGGGAACTCTGTGGCTTGCATTTGCAGTGGAGTTTTCTGTAGTGCTTTATAACATCCACCCAGAAAAATGATTAGTACATCTGCTCATGATGATGTTAGCATATTCACTTCCGAGGGAGGACAGATTTTGCATATCCAAACATGTACACATCATGACCTTCTGCACCAAAGTTTTCTTGGGGACGATCCTTCTGAGCCAACTGATTTTCAATGCAGATAAAAAAAAATATAAATATCAGCATCCTAATGCCACCCTTTTCATACTCTCAACAAACATATGACTTACTGAACTTTCTGCCTTTTCCATCCCATAGAAATTTATAAAAATAGTTGTTCAGTTCACTAAGAAAGTGATCAGTTGGGTCAGGTAGATTTGTCAAGAGCTCTTTTTATTTTCACTGTAAAAGATTCTTATATTCTCTTCTTGCTACACAGTAGCATTCACTGTCGGCTGGATCTTTCGTTTGCCGAAAAAAAAAACACGCAATAAACGTTTCGTTTTTCTCTTACTTGATTTACATTCTTTATAATACCAGTCACTACTTTTACTTAAATTGTCAATATAAATTCGTTTCTTCAAACAAGCTCCATAAGGTTTGACAAGCTTCAACAAAAATATTCAGAGCTTCATTGTAGTCATGTCCAATCAATTAAAACGCATAATTAAGTAAGCTTAACACTTCAGAGGAATGCATTGCATCCAAATAAGATTGTGTTACATCACTATCCACACAAACTTTTCAAAATCCTTATTCAGATTTTCAACTCCAGAAGAAATGGTAGCATTGTTAACCACATTTAGATAAAATTCAAGTGGTAAATGATCAGATTCTGCTCTCTCTGAAACAACTAATCTAGAAGACGAGAAGACAATGAAGAACAATTCTTTAGAAAGCAAGAAATAACCACTGCCACTATTTCCAGACTGAGACAGAAACGTAT
>JADBJO010000563.1:214283-219283 GCA_016801955.1 Conus betulinus | reverse complement strand
GCTGGCTGTAAAACAGTTATGCAGCTATCGATTCTTCCAAGATGTATACAGCTTCAACAAACATTGGCCCTTTATCCTACGTGTCAACAGTTACTGCATATGCTCCTTTGCACAGACCGTCTATTCCTCATATGGTATCAGAGTGTAGTTCCGTTTTACCTTTATTGCTGTACCTTAACCCTATTCGTAAAAACAAAAATAAAAAATAAAAAAAAACCTTCACCACAACATAAAAAAATATGCAGAACACACTTTTTCAAAGCGAGCATTTAATGCAATTGCAATTATGTTGAAGATAATTTTTGTAAACAAAAACAGCTCAGGAAAGATAGAATAGAACAGAAAACGCTGACATATTTTGATTAAGAGGCAATTTTACACAGCATACATTACAAAGAGCACAATTTACCGAAGAAAATATTCTGCACGACATAGAATGGTGTAGTAAACATTTTGTCGCAATATAAAGTAATTCAGAACACATAATCATATTGTCAACAATTCTACACCAAACTGAATGATACTTGATATATTCCGTTAAAAAAAATACCTGTGCACAGCATGTGGCATGCACCCCGGGTTAAAAAAGTCATTTATTGTGCACTTTGAACCGGCAGACCTGCTCTGCAGACACTGATCTATTGTTAGAATTTTTAACTGGAGTGGTTCAAACCTCACCCTTACAGGGTGCGTACTCCTCAGTAATTAGTTTTTTTTAATAGTGACTAATACTCTTGGGGGAAAAAAAGAGACTGTCTGTCACTTTACGGGAAGCAGCGGGCGAGCTAAGAGAGAGAGAGAGAGAGAGAGAGAGAGAGAGAGAGATGAGAGACAGACAGAGAGAGAAGGTCGGGGGCGGGTGAGGAGGGGGTGGGTGGGGTGGAGATAGAGATCAGTTAAGAAGAGGACGAAGAAGTATGAGAGAGAGAGCTGAACTCTAAACTACTTTTTTGTAGGCACATATGTCATTGATCCTAGCTTGAGTATGGGTTGTGTGAACATATTTGATAATTTTCACTCTAAGTTTTATACCTCTCGATTACGAATTTCGACCGTTAATTCTCGTTTTGATCGTGATCGGAATCATTTCCAAAATTCTATCATGTTCACACATCCGATAGGTAAGATATGGATCCTGTGATCGATCGAGAAGTAAGTTATTAATTTAGATTACTTATACAGCGCCTTGGCTTTGGAACTGTTACTTAGTATCTGAAAGGAAAGAGGATTTTTTCCCCGTTGGGAGATTCAAAGAGAAATGGGGTTTGTGATCCCAGAACGTTTTTCTTTTATGTAAAGCAAATCGGTCGTCATTATGACCTGAAAAAGAAGTTTGTGAAATAGGCGAATGAATAAAGGTACTGTGACATATATATATATATATATATATATATATATATATATATATATATATCCTGACGACTGCACCAGCAAGAAACAACGTTGTAGATTTTAATGCTTACATTTTAACCAATTTTTTTTTAACGATATACATATATATATATATATTGAATTATAAACAAAGCTTGCTCTTATGTCTCAGATTGTAGAAATAGGGGGGTGATAAGCCTTCATATCTGCAGTGGTAGATGATTCTGCCTAACTGACAGTATGTGCTTGAGTGGGTGAATGGGGAATAAATAAATGCTTCTCAAAATGAACCTTCAGCAAGCTTATAGTCTCCAAAGCGGGAGACCATCTCCAATGGGGAGGAAGCTCACTAACATATAACTCCTGGTCAGATACCGATATTTCGCAAGCTTATAGTCTCCAAAGCGGGAGACCATCTCCAATGGGGAGGAAGCTCACTAACATATAACTCCTGGTCAGATACCGATATTTCGAAACCTGATTGTTTCTCCTCAGTGACCGCGGAAAGTGGTGATTCGACTCCTCTGCCTTTTCGGTTTTAAGAAGAATGCTATACCAGAAAAAGGCTGGTGTGCAATACCGTAGTATGTTTGTTGAGTTTTCAAAAAACTAACTAAAGGTGCCACCTAAGAAGCAAAAAGAAAATCATGAAAGAGCAAAACAAGCTACATTTTCTTGTGAAAAGTAGAAAATATAAAAAGATAACCTCTTAAGACACAAGTGCTGAGGGCCAGTTCTTGGAATGAATCCGCAAGGGACTAAATTACAATAAAACAATAAATTCCAAGGATAAGTACCGAGCACCATTCCAGCAACTTACAGAGCAGCTAGGTGTTGCAATGACTGCAAGAAATATTGAATTATAAACAAAGCTTGCTCTTATGTCTTAGATTGTAGAAATAGGGGGGGTGATAAGCCTTCATATCTGCAGTGGTAGATGATTCATATATATATATATATATATATATATATATATATATTCTGTTAAAAAATTATATATATATATATAATATATATATATATATATATATATATATATATATTCTGTTAAAAAATAGGATGGTAAAAGGAAGTTTTAAAATCGACAGCTCTGTTTCGAGCGCTGGCTCTCGTCAGCTTGAAACAGAGCTGTCGATTTTAAAACTTCCTTTTACCATCCTATTTTTTAACAGATGTTGCTCCCCAAGGGTCGAGCATTTTAAGAATTTTATTAGGCATTTTAGTGGTATTTTTTTTATATATATATATAAGAAATCATAAGACCCAGGCCGCTGCAGTTTCCAACATTTCATCCATGCGAATTTTCGCCCGACTTGGGCTTCTTAAAACGAACTTCTGATCGTAACCGAGCAGGGAAAAAACTATATATATATATATATATATATATATATATATATATATATATATATATATATATTTTTTTTTTTTCCGAGATTAGTATTAATAATTAATATGAAATGGACGACTTGTTGAATAACATATTGGAAAAGGGGGGAAAATGTTAAAACCCCCTCATGTCAAAAGAAGTGAAGCACAAAAAGAAAAAGAAGAAAATAAAATTACCGGAGAAGTAACTTAAAATTGTATTCTGGTTTGTTATAATGAAAGAAAGGAGGTCAGTTGTGATGTTGCGTGCGGGGCACATGAGAGTCTCTGTGTGCATGTGAGTGTGTATATGGCGACCATCATGTGGCAATGTGGAATAATGCAGAATACATGTTATTGAAGAAACCAGGTCTGTCTAATGTATAGGTTCACAGAACACATTTCTGAAAGAAACAAGTCTATAAAATGTAGAATGTATTAAAACCCATAACGTCTTGTAGACAGCCATGTTGGTATAAACTTTGATGCCGTGTTCATCTTACAATTGGTCAAATGGTCTGATTCCTATGTGTCAAATGGTCTGATTCCTATTCCTAATCCTATGTTGGAGTTATTCCATTCATTTGAAGGATGGTAGATAGTACGATCAACGACAAGTCGTACGGGCTACGGCTACACACACATGCAGACAATGAGATGCAGCACATGTGACATTGTTTTGTTTTGATTTTATCAGCAATAACAATGAACACGCCCACACATGACCAAGGGACCCGTCCCTCTCCAGCCCTGTATCCCTTCCTCCATTCCTCCATCCACACACTGGCGTACGCAAGTTGATTGCGCGCGCGCGCAAACACACACACACATACACACACACATACACGCACACACTCGCGCGCGCGCACACACACAAAGATTCAAAGATTTAATCCTGTGACCCCTTTGGGTCATGGAGGACTTGAAACAAAATAAACAAATGTAAATGAAGCACATCAAACATCAAAAAATTTTCCCGATAATTAGCACACTGAATAATAATGTTACACAACTTTACTAAGTTTTGAAAACTTCGCCAAGTTTAGCAACACTTTTTTATTATTACACAGAGCAAACGACAAAAGTGAAATACGGACTTTATACATGTAAATTGTTTTGGTATAAACTTATTTTCTAATATCATCATCATATTTGGTGCATTTCATTACAAAATGAAATTCGTCGCCAAGGTCATTCTGGTCACAGTCCTGACAAAATCGTTCATCATGAGGTATTCCAAATCGTCTGCCAGTTTCGATCATGAGTTTATGATTACCACAGCGGAACCGAATTAGTATGTATATATAAACATCAGGCAACATTTCAATATATTTTTCACGGCAAAACTCTGTTTTTAAAAAATTCCTATAAAATAAAGACACACACACACACACACACACACACACACACACACACACACACACACACACACACGCATGTGTATGCTCATGCACACACACGCACATAGACTCACACACACACACACGTCACACACACACACACACACACACACACACACACACACACACACACACACACACACACACACACACACACACACACACACACACACACACACACACACACACACACACACACACACACACACACACACACACACACACACACACACACACACACACGCACGCATGTGTATGCTCATGCACACACACGCATATAGACTCACACACACACACACGTCTCACACACACGCACACACACACACACACACACACACACACACACACACACACACACACACACACACACACACTTTCGTTTGTCTGTGGTCTTCAATCCCTCTTTATTGTATTTCAGTGGGGAAAAGTCTGGGGGAAAAGTAAAAAAAATGTATACGAAAATATATATGAGAGAGAGAGAGAGAGAGAGAGAGAGAGAGGGAGGGAGAGGGAGAGAGAGAGAGATGGGGGAGGGGGGAGGGGGGGGCGATTCTATGTTTTAGGACAGCTGTTATCTTGTTGACGTGGAAGGCCCATACTCATCTCCCATACGCTACCTCACCGAGATCTCTCTCTCTCTCTCTCTCTCTCTCTCTCTCTCTCTCTCTCTCTCTCTCTCTCTCTCTCTCTTCTTCTTCTTCTTCTTCTTCTTCTTTTTTTTTATCTATCTGCCACCTCTACCCCCGTGAGGAGGGTGAAGGTAAGTGATAGACGGTTTAAATATTGGGGGAAAGCCGTCTCTCAAGCCATCTACACTCCGCCTGCTGACCCATCATCTACACTCTCTGTCTACCTGATTGCTGC
>JADBJO010000563.1:189283-209283 GCA_016801955.1 Conus betulinus | reverse complement strand
TAAAGATTGAAAAAACGCGTCGACATATTTCGTTTAAACCATGCCTTCTTGTGTCGATAATACAAACTAAAAAAACACAAAGATCACCCATTTTGAATCAGGCTTAAAATGTATTTTGGTGACCACACTTACATTTCAAACATTTACATAAAAACACGTCTGCATTTGTCTGGCCTCCATAACGGCATCCCAATCCATCATCTCCTCCTCCCCCACCCACTTCTGACCTGAAATGATTGAATTCCAGCAGCATAGTACATGCATTCTCATCTCTCTTTCTACTTGTGTTCTGCAGACTCATGCAAATGTTTTGTGGCTTTAGTGGCGGTGATTTATTGCCAATATTTTCGTTTGAATTACTAGTTTGAACATTTGGTTGACATGTAGATAGCGGGTGTGTTCTGAATTCTACTGTATAGCTATATTTTGTGTTTGGTTGACATGGTATGTAGCGGCCGTGTGATGAATTCTACTGCATAGCTATATTTCTTGTTTGGTTGACATGGTATGTAGCGGGTGTGTGGTGAATTCTACTGTATAGATATATGTCTTGTTTGGTTGACATGGTATGTAGCGGGTGCGTGATGAATTCTACTGCATAGCTATATTTCTTGTTTGGTTGACATGGTATGTAGTGGGTGTGTGGTGAAATTCTACTGTATAGATATATGTCTTGTTTGGTTGATATGGTATGTAGCGGGTGCGTGATGAATTCTACTGCATAGCTATATTTCTTGTTTGGTGACATGGTATGTAGTGGGTGTGTGGTGAATTCTACTGCATAGCTATATTTCTTGTTTGGTTGACATGGTATGTAGCGGGTGTGTGGTGAATTCTACTGTATAGATATATGTCTTGTTTGGTTTGACATGGTATGTAGCGGGTGCGTGATGAATTCTACTGCATAGCTATATTTCTTGTTTGGTTGACATGGTATGTAGCGGGTGTGTGGTGAATTCTACTGTATAGATATATGTCTTGTTTGGTTGACATGGTATGTAGCGGGTGCGTGATGAATTCTACTGCATTGCTATATTTCTTGTTTGGTTGACATGGTATGTAGCGGGTGTGTGTGAATTCTACTGTATAGATATATGTCTTGTTTGGTTGACATGGTATGTAGCGGGTGCGTGATGAATTCTACTGCATAGCTATATTTCTTGTTTGGTTGACATGGTATGTAGCGGGTGCGTGATGAATTCTACTGCATAGCTATATTTCTTGTTTGGTTGACATGGTATGTAGTGGCTGTGTGATGAATTCTCCTACATAGCTATATTTCTTGTTTGTGACCAAACAGTTTTTATCTGCTGTCTGTGTTGTCAGATTTTTCATAGCAGAGACGATGCTGGTTCACACTTGCATTGAACTATCACATCGTTGAATTTCATGTGTAGTTTTGTGGTGAAGAGGTAGAATAATAGGTAAAAAAAAGAAAGTCTGAAAGTTAAATGTACATGGTTATGCCATTGATGCGTGTGTGTCATGCACGACATTAATCTTGAAAACAAAGATTCTTTTGTTCATTGATTTCTCGTCACCTTTTAATAACACTCAACAACACATCCTGTCATAAAGTACTCAGATGATTCTGCTTCAGAGGACCTGTCAAATTCAGATACCATTTATTTTCAAGAGGTGGAACGTTTTCGTACATGGTGCAAAAAGAACTGTCCAGATTTTAAATGTTAGTAAGACGAAGGAGATGGTAATTGATTTTCGAAGAAACCCAGCTCCTGTCCCTCACTTGTATATCGAAAACACCAAAATGGAATGTGTCAGTAAACACAAGTATCTCGGAACTATTTTAGATAAGTTGAATTTTACTGCAAATACTCAATTTTACCACCAAAAAATGCCATACTCAGTTTACTACAAAAAATGCCAATCTAGAATATATGTCTTCAGAAACATACGTCTCTTGCTGTTGCAAATGACATCTTAAATATGCTTCATCGTCATTTTGTAGAACTAGTGCTGTCCTTTGGCTTTTATGTTGGTTTGGAAATCTTCGCGTGAAAACCAAAATTATCTTAAACAGAGTGGGAAATGTATGTGGAAAGATTATTGACTAAAATCAAGGACAGTTAGATAAATCGTGTGAATGTTGTGCCACACGAAAAGGTGTGAACATTGCTGCCGACAATTCTCATGTTGTTTAAAAAAAACTACAATGTTTTACCATCTGGACGAAGATTTCCAAATTCCAAAATTTAAAACAAATAGAATTAAAAACAGTTTCGTCCCCAATCCCACCAAACTCCTGAATCAAAACTGAACCTTTAATAAGATGCGGTTTCGAAAGCTTTTTTTAAGTTTTTAAATTATCTGAAGGTGTAATATACACCATTATTTCAGTGTGTGTGTGTGTGTGTGTGTGTGTGTGTGTGTGTGTGTGTGTGTGTGTGTGTACGCGCGCGCGCGCGCGCGTGTGTGTGTGTGTGTGTGTGTGTGCTATTGTGTGTGTGTGGATGGGTGGGTAGATGGGTGGGTGTGATTTGTGATTTATTAAATGTATATCCATCGTCATGTTTTTATGGGCACTATTAATTTCTCTATGGAGATAATAAAGTGTTCTTGACTTGACTTGATAATCCTCATCACTAGGAAAATAGACACCCAGAATGTGTAAGTAACAATGCCGTCAGAGATTCATTCATTTAAAACAAATCCTTTTTGTTGCTAGGAACAGCCAACCAGGTTAAAAGCATTCTAAACACATCAACTGTTTGAAATTACTTTGACATTTGTAAATAGAAGATCAGCGCGCATCTTGTGCTCTCTGACAGCCAAGGATAAAGTGCAGAAAAAAAAAAAAACTGAAACAAAGATGCAAGAAACCTTACTGATCTGTTGACAACATAAAGTGTAGAAATATACTTTTCAATCAGAATTTAAATCTTCTGTCAAGTCAAGAGATTGACAAAGGCCATTGCATTCCATTCGTGAAAAACAGCAATTTTTTTTTTTTTTTTTTTTTGCTGTCCCAACGTCTGCGCCACCTCAGAGGCAGTGCATCCACGCCGGTCATTCCGACACCCCGTCCACAGCCACAGCCCGGTCGGCCCCGCCGCAGCCCCGGCACCGGCAACCCACAGGGAGCAGTCAATGTCAGTCGTCAAGAGGCAACCCACCGGAGGAGACACTGCACTGCTGTCGAGTCACCTCCGTGGGGTTCAGTGGCGCCTGTTCTGATCTAACATACGAAGGACACCATCTACTAAGCCCCCTACTGACGACAATAATTGCTTAGTCGCGGAGCGGCGTGAGTGAGCTCTCCCTCTGGAGGGCGCCACCACGTCCGTCCGACGACAGCGCCCGATGGATCGCCGATACCGGTGACCCCGACGGAACCAAACCAAGACCACAGACGTGGAGAGGACATCGAAATTGAGGTCATCATGAGAGCAGGGCATGAAGGCCCACAGAAATGGAGACACTTTTTTATGCTGATCGATGAGAATGAGGATGATTAAGATGATGCTACGGATTTCCATTTCGGTCTGACTACATGACAGGGCTGTATTCTACGCTTCTTTCATAAAATATCCCGGCGTCAACCAGGCCCGAGAGATACAGGCACCTGCAGTGTTGGTCAGGAAATTTGAGCAACACTCTCAAAAACGCATCCATTAAGTGGATGAAACTCGACTGTGTGGTCCCAGTCTTCCCAACTGAGTCCGCAGCAAACTCAACTCTGGGTAGGAGCCGGTCGGGGCAGAAAAAACCCACATGACTCTGATGGGAATCGAACCCACGACCTCCCCAGCCGGGAGTTCGCGACGCTAACCACTTCGCCATGGCGTTGGTAAAAACAGCAAATTTAGTTTGTGAAGCAAGTGCAAGGTGCATGAAGTATTCCTGTTTGCAGTATGGGAATGTCCAGGGGAATGTGATTGTATTTGTAGATGCTGCTGCACTTGAGAGAATGGCATAGAGAATCCATTGCCTATTATGGTGGCCATTGGTATGCCAATTTGTGCGTGTTATATGTAGTGCATGATGATAATATTTTGGTGTTATCTAGCATTATTGCGAATACACAGGCTGTTGGTTTATGAGTCATTGCTGAATCTATGAATTTACGATTTGGTGTATCAGAAAAAAAAAATGAGCAACAAAAAACCACCCGCAGAAAAAATGTTAATTTACCTCTTAATCATAACACATTGACCACTTTCGCTATGCTGTTGCCAGAAATGCGTATCGTGACAATTTGTATTCTTTAGAATGCCATAATTCTCGTACGGTTGTTTTTTGTTTGTTTGTTAAAAAGTTGCTGTTTGAACATTGTGGATTCAAGTTCTGTTGATATCAGTGGGAAGAAAGAACTTGCCATCTGGGATGTTTCAGAAGTGAAGAACCTTTATCATGGGGAAACTGACCATACTGGTTCTTGTTGCTGCTGTACTGTTGTCGACCCAGGTCATGGTTCAAGGTGAAGGAGGTAAATCATTTACTTACCTTTTCTCATTTCTTGACACGTCTGTAGGCCCTCCCTCTTTTCGTCGGTCTGCTGCTTTTTTGCTTTTTTTTTCATTTCCAACATTTCTTGTTTTTTATGATGTTTTTACATAAATGTGTTTATGCACACTGTATTAACAAATGAATGTGATGAGAGAAAAACAAAAATTACACAAAAACACAAATATCACTATCAAAACCAAATGATTCGGTTATTTGTCTCCATTGTGTGACATTAAGTATATCATCTAAACAACAAACTAATATAAAGTCCAGACACACACACACACACACACACACACACACACACACACACACATGTACGCATGCACACGCTCATATATACACACACTAACACTAACACTTACACTTTTATCAACTTTATACTAAGAGAGAGAGAGAGAGCGAGAGAGAGAGAGAGAGAGAGAGAGAGAGAGAGAGAGCGAAGAGAGAGAGGGAGAGGGTCGGAGAGAGATGAGGAAGGGGGGAGGGGGGGGGGAGGTTTAAACGTAAGAGAAGGAGAAACCATAGTAGTAGTCGACAGCACATACAAAAGAAGAGAGAAATTGAGAATGAATGAAGAGAGCCTCGTTTTAAAACAGGTACATATTCAATATCAGGAAAAACAAAATATATATACTAAACCCTATCTCAACTACTTCCTCATTGTTTTAGAAAAAATATGATGCATTTGCATACATAGATAGATTAAAAAAAAGTTTTTAAAAGTTCTGACCACAAATTAAGCAATATATTTCGTATAAAGCAAGTCAATCATGAGGCTTCCTTTTTTTTTTTTTTTACATGCTTCGTTCTTGCTTTTTGTTCGTTTTCTTTCCATTCTTATCAACGTATGGTGCGATATTTTCGTTTTGTGATAAAATATAAACAATGGTGACGTGAAAAGGGAAGCAACTGACATTCGTTGCAGACTCTAATATCTTCAAAGCACTGTTACAACTGCCAGCATCTGACAAACTGTTGAAAACGTAGGCACTGTTTAAGTCGTAGAGTCCTCTGTAGGCTTACATGGTTTGCATTGTCAGAAAAAAAAAAAGTTGTATTGATTCTTTCATTCTTCTTGAGTTGAATCCGATTTTGAATGATTTTGCGCGTTAATGGATAGAGTAACGTGCTGTTAACAAAATCACAAACACAAACAACCAACACAACATGCTTGTATGCGCTATTGGTCTCCTCGACTATTGATAGTGTTACCTCAAATCTTCTAAGCTCAATATTTTGATAATTTGTGTTTTCTTTGACCAGACGATGGGAAAGGAGAGAGAGAAGGGCGAGGGGAGGATCGTGCATTTTGTTTGCTAACATTCTAACATATTTCATATTTTGGATTTGTCTTGTACTTGCAGAGAGAGAGAGAGAGAGAGAGAGAGAGAGAGAGAGAGAGAGAGAGATGCATAGAAGCGAGGTGTGCAGTCTTAATGTTGCTTTTTTTGCTGTAAAATACGTTGTGGCGAAATTTCAATCGTAATTTTTATCAGTTGTGATGTTTCTGGGCATGAATGAGTCTCAGGATGGCTTGTAAACTAATTCAGCTTTGGGGGGGGGGGGGGGGGGGTGTACATGTAGCTTCATCGCTTATTTGTAATATGTGGTAAAATTGAGTTAAACCACAGCAGTTTGACATGACTATTGTTTGGGCCCGTTTCACTTGTAATATTGTAATCAGTGTTTTTTAATCAATCTGGCCCGGTGTTCATTTTTTTTCACAACTTGTCCCTTTATTGCCTTATTTCAAGATATTTTACATCCGTTAAATTTGTTCAAATTGAAAATTCAGTTCATTTCGGTTTTTTGAAATTGTGAAACGTCCAAATGTGAAATAGCCCCTCTGTGTTTTTTTAAGCTGATTTCAATTATATAATAGGTGCTAAAAGTATTTAAGATGATTCCCTATCCAAAATTTGTTCAGTTTAGGACGTTTAACATTGCTTATAGTTACTCCAGCTTTGCCAATCACAAGATGATTATTAAAAAAAAGTTTCCCTTGTTTAAGTTGTTGAATTATCTGAAGGTGTACTATACACCATTATTCAGTATATATATATATATATATATATATATATATATATATATATATATATATATATATATATATATTAAAAATAATGATTAAAAGCAAATCTTAAAAACCTGGGACGACAAACTTGTTTCGAGGTCCTTCCTCTCTTCAGATCCCGTGCCAATCCCCTGCTATTGACCTCAATTGTATATATATGTTTTGAATTGTGAGTTGTAGTTCAGTTGTGTTGTGATGCACGTGTTGTGCAAGGGGGGCCCTGTAAAGGTTGTAAGGCTTTCTTTATTAGGTATTATTGTATGAGGGGTCCTATCAGGGTTGCTATTTATATTTGTTGATAAAAATTTCCTTTTGTGCCTGCAACTGTTTACGATTTCAACTCTTGCGTTCAATGTTGCCATACTAGGTTTGCATAGAATCATCCACTTTTCTGTTATGCACAGATTACATCTTTTTGTGTTATTGTTGTATGCTGCTGCTTTTCTGATTATTTTCCATGTAATGTTAAAATCTGTATTTGTTTTCTTGAGATCCCATACATGTTTACTTAACTCCGTTTGATGTTTGTATTTTTCATTCTTGAAAGATTGTTTGTGATTGGCGTACCTAGCTTTGAATTTGTTTTCTGTAATCCCTATGTATGTCTCTTTGCCATTTTTCGTTGTCACAGTGGCTTGGTATACGATGTTATCAGAGAGACATTGGTTGTTCAGAGGGCATTGTTCTTTGGTTGTGCAATTGCAAGTTTTCCGTTTGTCACCCTCGTTTTTGACATTGGTTTTCTTTTTGTTTGACGCATCAATTATTTTTTTAAGATTTGGCATACAAGAATAAGATAGTTTGACAGTGTTCCTATTGAATATTTTAAAAAGTTTATGGTCTTTCTGGAACGATTCTGTTAATAAATCAGAAAAGCAGCAGCATACAACAATAACACAAAAAGATGTAATCTGTGCATAACAGAAAAGTGGATGATTCTATGCAAACCTAGTATGGCAACATTGAACGCAAGAGTTGAAATCGTAAACAGTTGCAGGCACAAAAGGAAATTTTTATCAACAAATATAAAATAGCAACCCTGATAGGACCCCTCATACAATAATACCTAATAAAGAAAGCCTTACAACCTTTACAGGGCCCCCCTTGCACAACACGTGCATCACAACACAACTGAACTACAACTCACAATTCAAAAACATATATACAATTGAGGTCAATAGCAGGGGATTGGCACGGGATCTGAAGAGAGGAAGGACCTCGAAACAAGTTTGTCGTCCCAGGTTTTTAAGATTTGCTTTTAATCATTATTTTAGCTGCTCCCCACATGGTTGAGCACTTTTTCTGAAAAAAGCCAGAAGATAAACTACTGACTACTATATATATATATATATATATATATATATATATATATATATATATATAATGCTGAACAATTAAGTAGTGGGGGAAAACAAGTGCAGGTTAACAATTCTTCCATCATTATAGTAATGACTTGGCAAAGATTTGAAATTGAGAGGGAAAAAAAATTGAAGATGAAATAAATGGGAAAATGTATATCATAAATATGAAAACCCTTCACTAAGCTGCATGAGGTAACTATCGCAATCTCTCTCGAAGACAGATCTATATGTATCGCCTGCTCCGAGGCCTTTCGTCCTCTGGATCGGACTCATCAGAGCGACACGGCTGATTGTGTCTGTGCTCTTGGCGTCAGATAGAGACACACCACACAGTCCATAATTCTGTGGTGTTCCGACCGCCAAGGGTTCGGAAAAGAATCCAACAGCACCCCCAAAACAGCCAGCGAAAGGTAGTAGAATTAAACAAAAGGAAAGTGTGGAGAGGAAAAAAGTTGTTGTAAACTAAAAACATTACGCAAACAGTATAAAATGTAAGGGACAATCTTTGAGCCTATGCTTGAGGATCCATTTAAGGATGCAAGGGAGATCAAAAGATATGGAACAGTCTGAGTGGTCAGCTCTGCTGTTCAATAACCCAAGCATTGTCAGCGGCTAAGAATTGTGCAGAACAACCTTTCCTTGGATCTCTAAGAGATGCAATCACCCACTGATTGACCAAACAATACAATGCTGAACAATTAAGTAGTGGGGAAAAAACAAGTGCAGGTTAACAATTCTTCCATCATTATAGTAATGACTTGGCAAAGATTTGAAATTGAGAGGGGGAAAAAAAAATTGAAGATGAAATAAATGGGAAAATGTATATCATAAATATGAAAACCCTTCACTAGCTGCATGAGGAAACTATCGCAATCCCTCTCGAAGACAGATCTATATGTATCTATATGTATATATATATATATGTGTGTGTGTGTGTGTGTGTGTGTGTGCGTGTGTGTGTGTGTGTGTGTGTGGTAAGGTAAGGTAAGGTGTCGTAGCGTGGTAAGATGGTACAATGATGAAAACCTTTGCATACTGACACAGGGGGACGCGGTTCAGAACCCATGTTCAACGATTCTATGTTTGCATTAATTTTTTCTTATCTTATTTTTTAATCTGGATTTGTTCATTTTGAATGTATGTCTTAAAGCGCTAATTGCGTGCTCGAACAAATATTTCTGGTAGACGAATTCCGTACTTGGTAGTATGTAGCCTTCCTATGTGGACACCCATGTCCATGCTGAAATTTGCCTGCTGTAGGTTCTCCATTAGTCTGTCTGTCAGGTCTGTCACTGTAAGCCATCAATCCATTCTGACTTTATAAGAAAGACAGCGTCTGATTAAGACGATGGTAGTTATTGCGTAAACGGAGACGTAGGGCAGTCATGTGTTATTTTATTCATAATTACCGTATGTCATGAAATATGGATCAACAGATACAATGCAAATGAGATTTATGATAAGTTGTTTAACACATGACAGCTCCTATTCACGAGAATGGATCTGATACAGATTTTCCACAATGTGTTAAAAACTGAGCAATAAAGCTGTGTATTTATAAGTCGGCAGTGCATGTTTTTGCCGAATCTGTTTCACCTAAGTTTGCCTTTGATTGAAAAAAAAAACCTCGTTTCATAATATTGTACCGGTCAGTTAAGGCACATAATTTTTCTTCCAGTCAGCCAAAGAACATTCAATGTATAGGTTTGTTCCAGAAGGAGATCGTGATAAACGTTTCATTCACTATTTACACTTCATATAATCCTCAATGCCTGTGTGATTGAATGGCGTTTTCAGTTTTCTACTTTAAGTCTTCTTCTTTTTCTTATAAAATGCGGATCTAGTAGAAAGGAAACTTTATGTTCTTCATTTCTAAGAAATTGAAAAATATGTCTTCTCTTCAGAAAATCTCCCATTCCTTGGTGGTAGATATGCTATTTTAGACTATCCACTGATAACAGAGGAAAAGATAATTCTGGCTGTAATATACTTTACAGAGCTTTTCCACATGGGCAATATTTTTCTTTTAAGGAAGCAGTCATAGACATACAACTGTAGTAATCAAAAAGCATATAAAAATGTTTTTAAAAATAAGTGTGTATATATATATATATATATGCCTTCAGTCAATTTGTCGTTAAGACTGTGTGTCAAAATACTTTTACAGAGGTAAAAAAAAAAAATATTGACTATTTTTTTACATTATTAGTAGAACTGAATTAAATTCCAATTAAACCTTCTGGTATATTGCTTATCAATTTTCATTTTCTAAAGTTTTGACACCAAGAAGGAATAACTTGATATCGGAGGTAATGACGGATCTTGATCATATCATCTTATGAAAACAATGATCTGCATTGCTCATGGCCACAAAAGCAAGCACATGAAAAAGAGTGTAAATCGACTCTGATTTTAATCTATTATATCAGAATAGGTGAAGCGTTTACTATATCAGCGGGCTTTTACGACTGCCTCTATTGTGATGTGTTGAAATAAACAAATGTTCCAGAGTTGTGAACCGTTTTGTAATTAGAACAAAAAAGTAATGTTTTCAGTGTTTCTCTATGTACATTTAAACAAGTAAAATACAAACTTTGTATTCATTCCTACGACTGAATCCAGCTTGAATTGTAATGTCTCCACTCATTTGTCTGCTTGAATGCCTTTTATATTCTTTTTCACTGATCACATTGTTTTAATGCCTCAATTTTTAAAGTATATTTTTGTTTGTTCCATTTCTGTTTTTTAAACTTTAAAGGAATACATGGGTCCATATCTTAAGGTACAAAAGCTAGTACAGATCGAGGAGTAAACGAAAAAAGAAGAAAAGAAAACAAGAAAACAAACGGGATACGTATTTTTCATTTGTGGTTAAATTTTATTTCACTGTTTCTTCTGTGAAACAACTACCTAAAACTTTTCCATGTGGATGATTGCTTAAAACTTCATTAACGCAATGCACGACCAGCTAAGGAGTCAGTGTGTGAGAACAGTATAGTAGTCTGTGTTGTCACCATAAGGCCAGCTGAATTAATGTTGCAAGAGAACTAATCTCTATGGTCATCATATGGCAGCTAATAGGTTAGAGTGGCGAAAATAAAAGTAGTCTATGTGACAAATACTCGGCCTGTTGCTGTGAGGGTGTGCTGAGAAAAAGTAGCCTGTGTGGTCATCAAACAACCATCTGATGAGAGATTACTGTCCGTGAGGCAGTGTGTGGGAACACGAGACGGACTGCTGACGTTTGATGTGTTTTTACTGTCTCTCTGTGCGCATGATTGTATATACTCACATGTCTAAATCATATACAAAAAACCAACACTTGCGAATTATCTTGCAGATCAACCTGCAGATCGTAATGCAGTGCCAAGAGACGATAACCCAGATGGAGCGAGTGGAAAGTTCATGAATGTTCTGTAAGGGTGACTTTCTTCCCTTATGCTCTTTTCTAACAGTCTCTCTCTCTCTCTCTCTCTCTCTCTCTCTCTCTCTCTCTCTCTCTCTCTCTCGTTCTCCTCTCTCTCTCCTCTCTCTCTCTCTCTCTCTCTCTCTCTCTCTCTAGATGGATAGATGAGTGATGAATATATACATGGATTAATGGACGGACGAATTGATGGATGGATGGATAGATTGCGTGTGCGCCTTTATATGTGCCTAACGAGAACGATCATGTAAATCTCTTCTCTTCACATGTTTGTCTTTGGTCTTAATACTTTGTCAGCATGCATCCTTTCTTTTCTTTTCAAACTGCACTTCTTATAGGTCAGAGGGGAAGGCTGGAATTTGGCAGTGTACTATGGTTCGCCTGCATCTGACTGTATGCGTCAGTTTTACTTTTGGGGCGTCCCTCGACAGTGTCTTTCAAGCTCTTGAATAACGACAATTTGGTAAAGGAGTTTGAACTGGTCTGGATACTTTTTTTTTTTTTTCCAATTCTTTCGTTTCATTGAGTTCTGATAAATGGCACACGAGCTGTATATTTTTTTTTCTGCCTGTCACATCCATAATTTTCCACGACCCCAGACGAGTGCCTTTTGTTTCTTTGACTACTGTATGTAATGAGTTTCGGGGAATTTCAAGTGCTTTCAAATATGTCTACACCTGTTGTCACTTGTGTCTGACCTGCATCAAAGGAACGTGAAGCAGGTATCGCGTATTGTCAATAATGTGTCCGTAGTTCCCAGGGTCGGTATTATTGCTTTATTTTCAATTCTTTCTGATTTCTAAAGATTGTTCTTGGACAGTGTTGTAAACCGTATTCTGTAATCAGTTACACACAGTACAACTGTATGACATATTGGTAATATGGTGCTGTTCAATGCCTTTATCTGTTGTTGCTCTCATGGAACACAGACCCTCTTTGCATTCGAGAACAATATTCGCATTATGTGTTCTAAAGTTAGGCATTCTATCAAAGCCTATTCCCAAATTGTGTTGGCTGTCAATTGATTCAACTTGCATTCCATTGAAGAAAACTGGTGAGCGTATTTGTCTTTATGTTTTGTTGAGAGTGCACACCAATATTTAGGTTTTAGAAGGAGTTGTGAACGATCCGCTTTCTTGACGCTACTGAGCAATTTTGCTCAACTGCTGTTGAACTGTTATTGCTCTTTGAGTTTTGTAGATCAGACCGTCACATGCTAATGTGTACACTCGAGCACTTCTGTCTTCTGTTGAGGCCTGGAAAACCGTTAGTGTAAAACATTGTATAAAACAGGAGAGAGAGAGTAGAACCTTGAAGTAACCCAGTAGAAAGTTTATGAGATTCAGATATCCAGTCTCCAAATCGTAGGATGACGGTTCGCTCCTGAAGTGTTCCTGCAACCCATCGTGTAATCCACAGTAATTGAGTGGCTACATGAGAAGCGAGAACTAGAAACTGTCGTATGCATCTCCCGTCTCTGTCACAACTTCAAGTGTCTCTTCCCTTCTTTTGAAGTCTTCATATACTCAAAGACGAAAAGGCTGCATTTTCAAATACACTTCCTGTTCCGTAGCCTCCTTGCTGGAAGTCGGATTCAAAGATTGCTAACCCACCATGTGCTATGGAAAAGATGGGAAAAAGAGTCATTTGCAGAACAGTATTCATAAATGGTAAGATGTATCATTTATTTTGTACTTTGAGTCAGAAGGGAAGTTGCATGCGCTGTAGGTCAGAGAGAACAATGGTTAATCACAGTGTTCTTTGAGTCTGATGGGAAGACGGATAATCCACAGATCACTATGGGTCAGATGGGAAGATGGGTGATCCACAGATCGCTATGGGTCAGATGGGACGATGGGTGATCCACAGATCACTATGGGTCAGATGGGAAGATGGGTAATCCACAGATCGCTATGGGTCAGATGGGAAGATGGGTAATCCACAGATCGCTATTGGTCAGATGGGAAGATGGGTAATCCACAGATCGCTATATGTCAGATGGGTAATCGACAGTTCGCTATGGGTCAGTTGGGAAGATTGGTAATCAACAGATCGCTATGGGTCAGATGGGATGATGGGTAATCCACACATCGCTGTGGGTCAGATGGGAAGATGGGTAATCCACACATCGCTACGGGTCAGATGGGACGATGGGTAATCCACACATCGCTACGGGTCAGATGGGAAGATGGGTAATCCACACAGCGCTATGGGTGAGATGGGTAGATGTGTAATCTACACATCGCTATGGGTCAGATGGGAAGATGGGTAATCACAGATCGCTATGGGTCAGATGGGAAGATGGGTAATCACAGATCGCTATGGGTCAGATGGGATGATGGGTAATCCACACATCGCTGTGGGTCAGATGGGAAGATGGGTAATCCACAGATCGCTACGGGTCAGATGGGATGATGGGTAATCCACACATCGCTACGGGTCAGATGGGATGATGGGTAATCTACACAGCGCTATGGGTCAGATGGGAAGATGGGTAATCACAGATCGCTATGGGTCAGACGGGAAGATGGGTAATCACAGATCGCTACGGGTCAGATGGGAAGATGGGTAATTCACAGTGTGAATTGCACCAGGCAAGAAGATTTGTAATCCACGATTTGAAAATGTTTGAATGGGAAAAGTAGTAAAACACATTGTGCAATTGATCATAATGGAAAATCAGAATTCTACAATATGCTATGAGTCAGACTGAAAGAGTTGTAATCTGCAGAATACTGAGAGTCAGACTGGAAAATTGGTAACTGACAGCATGTTTTGTTGCAGAAAGGAAAAATGTATTTCACGAAGTGTTGTAGGTCAGATCGTAAGATTGTTCTCCGTAATATGTGACTGCTTAACAGGAAGATTTGTGATCCACATCGTGTTATGAACCAGATTAGAAGATCGGTAGTCCACCATGTGTCATGAATCACATTGCAAGACTGGTAAATCTTAGGTCATATTAGACTGTCAGTATTTGTCCGATCTGACCCACAGCACACATGGATTATTAATCTTCACAAGTGACCTTTACCACACTGTGGTTTACACTGTGGCTTGTATCACACTCGGTATGACTAATCTTCTATCTGACTCATAAAACTTTCTAGATTGCTAATCTCCCCATCTTAGCCCTGACTGGTAGTTTATCACCCGTCTCCTCAGAGGTATTGCAGTCCCTTAACTCCTCAGAGGTATTGCACTCCCTTAACTACCGGTCATTTGAATGACCCGTTTTCCTGTCTGAATCGTAGTATGCAGCAGGTTACGATTTTCTCAGCTGATCCGTACCAGACAGCTGGATGCCAAGCTTGACACCTGGCCAAAAACATCTCGAGGGCCAGTGGCACCAGTTTGTGTGGAATTGAATCATATGTATTTGTCAGATCGAGCCTCCCCACATCGAAGTCTCGTTTCTCTGCCTTAGCTCTGTGTTTTGCATATCAAATCGTGGCAGCATTTTATGCACAACCAGACACTTCCACAAGACCAAGGCAAAGGTTTGTCTCTGGCTTTCTTACCCATTTTCTTAGCTCATCCTGTGTTGGTTACTTGTTGCCTAAGATTTTGTCTGCTGTTGAAGGCTGCATCAAGTCCTGGATTTCAAAAGGTGCTTTGAGTATCCCTAAGAGAGTCATTACTCACTAGTTTCCTACAGGAACGATTTTCTTATTTTTACTTCTTCTCATTCTTGCAGATTCTGCTTTGCTGGGGCACTCTGCTGTGCTTGCAAGTCTTCTCAGAGCTTCTTTGACTCTTTCTTTTCCGCTGTTTAGGCAGCCTTCAATTGTTTCTGATGAATCTTCTTTCTCATTCAGGTCTTATCTATCTTCACCGGTTCTAGATTTTGAGGGGATATCTTCACCTTTAGTTGCTTGCCTCTATAGATGATTCTACCTTGTACTTGAGCAACGTCTTTAATTCTAGATGATTTGTGCTTCAGAGTGTTTTTTTTCTATTAGCGCAAGCAGTTTGTGGATTAGTTTGTTCGTTTGTTTTCATCTTATTTTTCCTTTTTCCATTGTGTGCTTACTGGTGCTAAGTACAAATTCCTCATCTGAGAAAAAGAGTTTGGTTTGAATCACGGCCTTGCTTTTAGTGTGCTCCTTTTCTTTTATCCGACATGTTTGCTTGTGCAGTGTGTTCCTGTTCTTCCATCAGATGTTTCATAATCCCTTTTCATTCAGTGAAAACGAAGCATAGGATGAAGCCTGTCACTTAGTCTCCAAGCAACATAGAACTCCCACAGATAAGAGCCACCATCGTAGTAATCCTCAAGGGCTATCAGTAACAAGGAAAAAAGGTCCCAAAGTCTGGAATTATTTAATGCCTCCCATCTCTGCCGTCTACTTCTCTGTGCCTGTCGTCATGTCGGGCCAAGGCAATCGTCGTCAGCTGAGACATTGTGACTGACTGTAAAGAGTAGTGGTCACAAAAGGTGACATTTACCCAGCCAGACTCAACGAGGAATCCAGTAGTTTCATCAGTAGAGGCATGGCAGACAAAGTCCTGCATACGTTTTCCTCATGTAACTTTATGTACTGAAATCCCACAGAACAAAAATGTTTTATTTCTCCCACACCTCTCCTTAAGCTGTTATGCAAGACACATCCAGAGGCATCAGAACAAGTCGCATTCGTTGTTTAACATGATTTCATTGATTAAATGTTTGTTGTTGTTACTCCTCTGACAGACGTCAGTCTGGATGTCCATGGAAACCTTGGTGTGGCTGATCGGAATCCACGATTGCTAAGACAGCTGACAGTGCCGCACTCGAAGTATCCTACAGTGGTCTGATTGCTCCAGAACACTGATGTTTCGAAAACCGTATTTGTTGCTGCGGCCATTTTTGTTGTGTTGTAATTAAATAAACGATGTCAATCTCGTTTACATCTTAATTGTTATCACTGTCTTTATTTCGTGTATGTGTTTGTTTCTTACTTGGCGCAAAGGGTCTCAGCCTTGTGCACATTACATTTTGTCACGGTACCTCTTTTTCATATTATGTCAGTCTACTGTGTGTCTTATTTTCTTATCAACGTCTCTTTAAAATGTGTGTGTGTGTGTGTGTGTGTGTGTGTGTGTGTGTGTGTGTGTGTGTGTGTGTGTGTGTGTCTCTCTCTCTCTCTCTCTCTCTCTCTCTCTACTTCAATGGCCTGCCGTAACCTACTGTTACTTGATAGACACCACTAACGTTTCTTCAATGTCCATTTAAATCTACTGATGGGCACCACCAACAATTCCGCAATCTCCACTGAAAAACTGTGAGTGGCACTGCAATAAAATGTCTGCTGAATTGTTATGATGGGCAAAACCACAATTCCTGATTGGCCACTGGAATGTTGTGAAGAGCACCACCAACTATCCACAATGTCCACTAAAATGTTAAGACAGTCACTGCCAATAATGCCTCAGTGTACTCTGAAATGTTAAGACAGTCACTGCCAATAATGTCTCAGTGTACTCTGAAATGTTAAGATACTCACTGCGAGTAATGCTCAGTGTACTGTGAAATGTCATGATGGGCACTAGAAACGATTCCTTACTGTCCACTGGCATGGACACCACCAACATTTCCCCAACATCCATTGATGTGTCTTCATGGACACCACCAACGTTTCCCCCAATATCCATTGAAGTGTCTTCATGGACACCACCAACGTTTCCCCAATATCCATTGAAGTGTCTTCATGGACACCACCAACGTTTCACCAATATCCATTGAAGTGTCATCGTGGACACCACCAACATTTCCCCAATATCCATTGAAGTGTCTTCATGGACACCACCAACATTTCACCAATATCCATTGAGTGTCATCATGGACACCACCAACATTTCACCAATATCCATTGAAGTGTCTTCATGGACACCACCATATTTCACCAATATCCATTGAAGTGTCTTCATGGACACACACCAACATTTCACCAATATCCATTGAATGTCTTCATGGACACCACCAACATTTCCTCAACATCCATTCAAGTGTCATCATGGACACACCACCAACATTTCCCACAATCCCATTGAAGTGTCTTCGTGGACACCACCAACATTTCACCAATATCCATTGAAGTGTCTTCGTGGACACCAACATTTTACCAATATCCATTGAAGTGTCTTCATGGACACCACCAACATTTCCCGAATATCCATCGAGGTGTCTTCGTGGACACCACCAATATTTCACCAATATCCATTGAAATGTTATGATGGTTCCTGATGGAAACTTCCAAGTGCCCTCTAAATTAGTGATAGTTGGCACAATCAACAATTACTCAGTATACACTGAAATGTTATAATGGACCCTGCTAGCAGCTCATGTGTGTCCACTAAATAATCATGGCTAACATAATCAAAGTTTTCTCAGTGTACACTAAAATGTCGTGAGGGCATCGCACAAAAGCTCCCTAATGTCCCACTTTAATCGTCATGATGGGCAGCATCAATCAGTCCTAAATGTCCACAAAAATGTGATGGACAGCTCCAAAAATGTCCCCATGTCCACAAAGATGTGATAGATACCTCCACCAATTCTTCAGTGTCCAGTGACACTTCCCAGCCTCTATAAAACGTCACGATGGGCATCGCCAACAAATTCCAAATGTGCCTCCGAAACGTTGTGATGGGTACCACCAACAGTTCCCCAACATTCACTGACATATCATCATGGGCATCACCACTGATTCCCTAATGTCTCATGAAATGTTATGATTGGCACTACTAACATTTCCACAGAGTTTACTGTAATGTTATGACTGGCACTACTAACATTTCCACAGAGTTTACTGTAATGTTATGACTGGCACTAATAACACTGCTATAGATTTTTACTGTAATGTTATGACTGGCACTACTAAATTTCCACAGAGTTTACTGTAATGTTATGACTGGCACTACTAACATTTCTACAGAGTTTTTTTTTTTTAATGAGGAATTTTTTTTTTCATTTTTGCAACGAGACATACATTGCACAAGCATATAGAGGCGAGGGGTGGTAGTGGGGGGAGGGGGAAGGGGGATATATAGGGATGGAAAGATAATAAGAGATTATACCAACAAGTATTGCAAAAGGAATAATGTAAGAAATGCAAACACACATGTATACGTGTAGAGAAACCAAACTACAGGATGCACACACACATACACACGCACACATGCACATGCACACGCACACACACCCACACACACACACACACACACACACACACACACACACACACACACACACACACACACACACACACACACACACTCAGTGACATACATAACCAGCATAGTATCACTATTAAAAAAAAAAAAAAAACGGCACACATTTCAAACTATAAGTGGCAAATACAGTAACCAATTGTTTTCAAATTCTCTTTTTGTATTATTTATAGAGGCTAAGTATTGTTTAATGTTGTATCTCTGTTTTTTTAAAATAAAGTAAAGGCTTGTAAAGTTGGCTGTACATGCTGTAATTTACATTTATAAATATGGAATTTAGCCAAAAGAATGATAAGATCTGTTACTTTATCTGTGTGCACACCTGTTTTTTACTCCAAATAAAATTAATTCTTTTTCTAAATGAAAGTTTCGTACCATGATGGCATTTTTCTTCTATCATTTCTTGCAGGCATCTCCAGAATCTCTGGACCATGTCACAGTCATACAACATATGTGAGATGGTCTGCTCCTCCTGTTCACAAAAAATTACAAACAGGAGAGTCCACTATTTTGTGCAGGAACAAATGTCTTTGAGTTGGGAGGAGTCTATACAATAGTCTTGTCTGGAACCATCTCAACTGTACATCTGGTGATGTTTTATAATAGTGAGAAAAGATAGATTTCCAGCTGAGATTTTCAAACAAACCATTCCATTTAGTAAACTGCAGTAGGGACACTGTTATTCTTATTCAATACATACTGTACCCATTTGTTACCTTTATGGATACAGAACCAAGTCTTACACTCCAAGAGTTTGAATCTACTGGTTAAATTCACATTCAATTTTTGGCGGTGGTTTCGAATCGCATTTAGAATGCCCTCATACAAAATGAAATTGGTTCTGATACCTGGAAATTTGGTCAAAAGCTCATTGTTAGTCATGAAATTACCATTGTAGGATGCTGTAGGACAGGTCTTTCTCCTCCTCCGTGGCTTGCTCTGTCGCTGCGTAACACCGTATGATGGTGGTCTTGGTATACTTGGAGAAGAATCTGGCTGTGATGATTCTTGAGTTGACTGGCTCCCATCCCATCAAGCTCTTCCTGGCCTCCTTATCCATGATGATACCTACTCCCTCTTGATGTTGCCTGTTGGTGCGACCAGAATAACATACTGTCTCTCCTAAGCCAAGGGTCATGATGCCTGAGTCCATCCACCTCATCTCACTGATTCCTAGGATGTTCAGTCTATACTTCTTCATCTCTTTCACCGTCCGTGCAGTCTTTCCAGCTTCACACAGCGTTCGCACGTTCCAGGCTCCCCACTCTAACCTCTTGTTTGGGATTCGCTAAGGACATTGTCGGAACAGAAGCTTCCGTCCGGCTTTCACTCCCACTCGTCATGCAATGCATTGCTGCATCTGCCCTGAGCTCGTCCCCCGAGCTTTGATTGGATCTTGTTGGCGTTTCTGTATCAAAGCTTTTTTTTTTACGTGGCGGGGTGCTAAAGCAGGTCACTT